>SNQJ01S0071052.1:34766-47587 GCA_010110895.2 Picea sitchensis
GATCAAAAGTGACACATACCATGATACCTGGACCAATTACCTCATGGAGCAAGAGCCTTCTCCGATACAAGACCAAGTCGATGGTGATGGATGTTGTTGCTACTGACAAGACAAATATGATGAAAGAAGAAAAGGATGGGCCCTCCAAGGCCATGCTCAGGTCAATCCTGCTCTCGGTACTCCATGTCTAGGAGTTGTGGGCCTCGAGACATGATCTCTTGGTTATCCCTAAAATTCAGGGATAATATTTGGCTCCAACTCAGGGACATGTGCTCACCATAGAGCGCATGAGAACCTCAGCATCTCTTGCATAACCTGCAGACCTGCTCAAACTCGATAGAGGCATCAGTAACAAAAATGGGGCGATAATGCCACCCCAGCATATATAGGTGTATATATACTAAGTGAAACAATCAATATGCAGATGTGAAAGCAGACTACCTACCTTTACCTACCTATTGGTTGGATATTCGATGTAGTCAAATGACCAGTGTAGCCAATCTATCAATGTCCCATGATACCTACCCTTGTGCTTCATCATAAACCAAAATAGTGACAAATCAAGCACAAAAATGTCATGAGTTAGAATATATGTCATATCATTGGAAATCTCAAAGCCTAACTCATGGAGGCGGGTGGGAGGGATAAAATCCTGCCAAGTCCATCTCTGAAGAAGGTACTCAATCCACTTGAAGAAAGGGTCATGAAAAGTGTTAGGTCCAGAAAACTGACTCAAAGGGCCTGCCAACTGGCTACCTAGGACATCCTCACGTTCTAAGGTCAAGGAAGGGATCGACAAAGATCCAACAGACGACTGGAAAACAACCAAGGGTAAGCTGAAAAACTGAGATAACTGACTCAAACTTGCAGTGTTTAACCAATCCTTGGAGTCTAGGGTTTTCCTAAGAGGAGGTTCAACATAAAAACTATACTTCCCAACTACACCTTTAATGGACAAGCACGGTAAAGTAATAACAGGTGGTTGGAGTGAAAAGTCATGAGAAACTTTCTTTAGGCAAACAAAGTTCTTACTTGTATCAAAATCCAAGCAGAGAGGTGATTGATAGTCATCTTCATAGGGTGAATCTAAGTGCTCGGAGGAGTACTCATCAAAGGCCTCAAGGTAAGACCGAAAATCATCAGGCAAATACTGTACTTGGTCAACCTTGGGTGTTTGTGGAGATCCAGTAAAAATATCATCTCCATGTTGTTGCCACTGGTCAAGAGAAAACTGTTGTGATAATTGCAAGGGCAATGCTTGGAAATGATTCTCAGTGTCATAGAAGGGATCCAGGTCAAAACCAACTATATCCCACCTACGTCTCCCAACATGTATGAACTCATCAATATTACCAACAATGCCACTATCCGTGTCATAACATGCAGGGTTTGAAATATTTGAAAACTCATTCTCCTCCTCCTTATTTCCTTCATCATAAAGTAAAGCATTATCAAAAACTAGGGGAGGAGGGCAACTTATTGTTTCTTCTTGCGCAGGAAATTCGAGGACTTTTGTGTTTTCAGCATGCATTATGGTCTCATCCTCAGGAATTACCCCTTATTCTTCAGTTGTGCAGCACAAAAGGTCTAATTCTTTCGGGAATTCCATTCCTCCTTCATTTTCTGAATCACGCGACAAGGTGTCATCGGAATCCTGAAATGGAAAACAACTAACCTCATCTTCCTTTTGTTGTGCAGGAGAAAAGGGCTCTTGGATTGCTTCATCAGAGGGAGGGGCATAGGTTGATACTTCATCATTTTGCTTAGGTTCCATATCCTCAGCCATGTCTTCAGCAATCCAATGTCGAAAGATGGTTTGTTCCCCTTCCTTTTGGAAATTATCAACGAAGTTTTCATGGGAAAACAAACTTTCCATACTAAGAGTACCTGAGGTGAAGAGGTCTTTTATCCCGAATAAGGAGATGTTTCGTTCAATTCTTGTAGCCATGTCGTAAGCTTCATTGAGCGTCCTTGGGTGCCTTTTACTGAGGGGAAAACCTAGGTGTGCCAAGATCGCATGGGTATAGAGATGGACAACATACTCTTCTTCAGGAGGATGGCTTCCAGGAATCTGATATAGAGTGCCCTCAAATCTACTCTGGAAGTCAAATAGGGTTTCATTCTCAGTTTGTTTTATACGCTCGAATCTTTTTAACAGTAATGAGATGTCTCCCAAGCTTATGCCCCATTCTTTGAGAAAGACTTCTTCTAGCTGGTTCATGGAGGTGATGCTAGCATCGGGAAGATTATCATACCATTTTTTAGCATTCCCGTGAAGAGTGGTGGGAAAAATTTTCATCACTACATCTTCAGCATCATCGTCGACGGGATGGAGACCAAAATAAGAATAGAAATTATTCACGTGAAAGTCAACTCTTTCCCCATCGCTACCAGTGAATTTAGGAAGCCATCTTTCTTTTATCGGGGGCATTTGTCGTGGGTATCTAGGGATTTTACTCATGTCTAAAGGCTTGTAATTCCTAGGATCCCATTATGAAGTCATTGTTGGCTTCGTCATCAATGGAGTCGCTAGATAATTTTCTTGAAACTATCAAAAGATAAGGGAAAACACCCTAGTGGAGTCTCCAGGTAAGCTTGTAAGATAAGGCATCTAGAGGCAAGGCTTACCAAAAAGTGTCATCTAAGGAGAAATGACTGAATGTTCCCCGACAACGGTGCCAATATGTTATCGCACGGTTTATAGCTAGGTCAAAAGGCTAAAAGATAGAGGCCAAACTGGTGTAACAGGAACCTACCCCACCCAATGTCACCATAATGGGGAGGTTCTTTCTATTCAGGGAGGTTAGGCCCAGGGGAGACGTCCCCGGTGACCTAGAGTTTTGAAGAGGCTAAGGTATAAAGGTCAAAGTAAAATTCCCTCTTCACAGGTCACCACTAAGAGCAGATAGTCTGGCTAAACAGCCAATAATGAAGTGTAGGCCCAAATGAGAACACATGCCTGGAACAAAGCAACATAAGACTAATACATGCAAGCTATGATTTCAACGGGTTAGTACTTCATATAACTATCTGATATCAATACATAAGCAATTATGACAAATAGATATTGATGAAATCAATGTTCATTAATACAGCAAAATTAAATAATATTAATTCACCAATAAATGTCAAAATGATGTAGCAATCAATGTGTCAAATCAATCCTTTATTCAATAAATGCCCTTAAACCATCACCTAAATTCTTATGAAGAAAACTTGCTACGTCAAGATGGAATAACCAAGGATGATGTCAGCCTTGTTAGGGTTAGTAGTTAGTTAGGGTTTCAATTTATAAGAGTTTGAAAGTTTGTTTGACCACTATCACTTCAACGTTGGAGACCTGAGGTGTTTCTTAAGCAAGGCCTCGTGCTCTTTCCTCCTTCCTTAGGTTTAGCTTGGAAAAACGGCTAGCATAAAAGATAAATCAAGACACGAGAGTGTAGTGAGGGAGAGTGTTGCAAAGGCAAGGCCCTATCACCAAACCCTAGAAGCAGGACTGCCCTAGATGTAGATAACTTAGGCCTGGGACGTCTCCTCCTTCTTGACTTTTAAAGGGACGGCTAGCACAGGGGAAGAACCAATGAGAGTGTAGCAATGGCTAGGCTCTTCCTTCCTTCTTCAATGGATGAAAATTTCTCTTTTAGGGGACATGAGACAACGACCTACTTGTGTGTTTGTCCCCTAGGGTTTTAAAATCAGCAAAATTTATAATAAATGCAAGAATATAAGACTACAACCATTCAATTAAGAAGTTTTGCANGTGTGTTTGTCCCCTAGGGTTTTAAAATCAGCAAAATTTATAATAAATGCAAGAATATAAGACTACAACCATTCAATTAAGAAGTTTTGCATAAAAAACACTTACATATCATGATGAAATAGCATTGCAAACCCTAGTTGTAAACCTTCCTTCAAGAGAAATGCCAAAAATGACAAGAAAATCCTTCCTTCAACAAGTGCACCTCACTCAAAGAGAAGAAATACCCTAGTAGGGCGCAAAAAATCAGATCTCACTAATGAGTGAGTGTTCTGTTATTGTCAAAATGAGGATAAAACACCTCAATATATATTGTATCAGTGACCTTTAATTAATCTTAGGTCATAAAAATTAGCCGACAAGGCTTTAAACCAAAATCATATTGTTTTTACATTAAATGTTCTTTTAAAACCCTAAATGAGCAAAAAGTGAAACGTCAAGCCCTCCTGAGGGAGACGTTAGGCATTTTTGGGGCCAGTGCAGCATCCAGAAGCCAAATGTTAGCCCTCCTTGGGCTCTTCCAAACTGCCACACGTGCCAACAACCCTGTCCATCTGCCATATGCTCATGATGACGTCACAAGCCTCATGGTGACGTCTTGGGTCATCTGGGGCCAACGTTCCACTGCAAGTGGGTCAATCCCCCTAGGCCTGGCTCAGCCAAAGTGTCCCTGATGGAACGTCCTCTTCTTCTCTAGTGAAAAACCTCGGTAAAACATTGTCTTCTCTCTCCCCCTCTAACGGGGTCTTAGCAACTATCTGATGGTCTCTTCAGCCCCATGGAGGTCCGAACTAATCATCTCCCCATGTGTATTGCTCCAAGTGGTACATGTCCGTCGGGCATGGTCCTGCACATCAAAAACTACGCCCTCCATGGGCTCATTATTCATAGGGATCATAGAAATGTTAATCAAATTTCATCATTAATATTATCAAACATATGCATAAAAACCCTGATATATCATTCAATAGCTCAAAGATTTTACAAAAACCTACAATACAAGGTCGAGAAAAAGGACAAGATACCCTATTAGGCCAGCATCCATAAGCAAAGGAAAGTTTCCAAGGGGTTTCATCCAAGCCATGTAAACGAGGTGAAGTGGTTTAAGGGATGTCCAAACATATGGGTAGAGTGAGAGCCATGGATGCATGATATTACCTGTGGGCGCCTTTGTAGAAGGCAAGTTATACCTGTCATGGATGCAATTTTTTCCAAGCCCTTTCTTTCCTTTATTCTTTTCTTTGTTTTCTTTTTCTTCTTCCTTTTCTTTTTATTCAAGGGCTAACCAGAGGACACTGCCTTGGCGTGGTGACTAGAGCTGACAGTGTTACCCACAAGTACTTTCACAGATATGATAAGGCTGGCTCATGATGAGAACCCCTTTCCCTTGGCCATGCAACCAAAGGTCACTGCCCTGGCGTGGTAACCAGATGATGGCAATGTCATACTGCTAGGTACCCATGAACCTAATAGGTTGGCTCGTGATGAGACCCCCTATCCTCTTCATTAGGTCTTGTTTGTTATTTTTTTCGGGTCCCTCTTGTTTCTTGTTGAAAGGATTTTTATTGACTTCTCGGGGATCCCTGGGTGAAGCATCTCGAGGTTTCATTTTTAGGATTTTATCTTTTACCAGCTGCTTTTACCTTCTAGGCATTTAGCCCCTTCTTCCCACGAGATAAGGTGCAACCCCACAAATGGATCATCCTAATGCCCGGACAAGGGGAAAGGGACAAATGAGCGGGAGACAAGATGGAAGAGTGGTGGTATGATGGGAGCAGACGATGTCTCTTCAGAAATCCCCCAGTGGCAAACCAAAACCTATGGGTACAGGCTTGTTGGGGAACCCAGTCAATCTCCCCAAGCATGGTCAAGTGGGCCAATGTAAAATCCAAGTAGTCATCAGAAATAAAAGGAGTTAGATGCATACATTTAAAAGGTTATAATGATCAAAAGTGACACATACCATGATACCTGGACCAATTACCTCATGGAGAAAGAGCCTTCTCTGATACAAGACCAAGCCGATGGTGATGGATGTTGTTGCTTCTGACAAGACAAATCTGATGAAAGAAGAAAAGGATGGGCCCTCCAGGGCCATGCTCAAGTCAATCCTGCTCTCGGTACTTCATGTCTAGGCCCTGTGGGCCTCGAGACATGATCTCTTGGTTATCCCTAAAATTCAGGGATAACAGGCTGCCCTAATACGTTCTTGATAACATTGTTTAACATCCCTATCTTACCATCAAAGCTTGTGTTTAAGCGTTGGAATATTATCTACATGTTTAGTGCTTGATCATCCAATAATTATTTGATGATTTTGACAGTTAAACTTGCAATTAGTGACTCATTCTATTGTTGATATATATATATATATATATATATATATATATATATATATATATAATGTTGCAATTTAGGACAAGAAGTTTTCCTTACTTGTCCCATTGGTTATTTGGCTTGTATCTCGGTCAGTTATCTTGTTCTGAGCAGGGTAACACTGTGGTGCAGGTACCCATGGTTTGGCAACCATTCTTCACCCATGAGACTTCATCTCCAAGCCTTTTTCCATCTTCTAATCTAACTTATAGGGGTTTTCACCTTCATCTTCTCACTTTCCATATCAATCTCCTTAAGGTCATTGGGATTCCCCCCTTGTGGTGACTTATCATCACTAAAGTGAGGGGAGTGTGTATCTAAAGTGACAGTGGGTAGGTACTCTCATAGTTTTCTGACTATTGTGGATTAGGTCAAGATTTTCCCAACCTACAATCTGTGCTATAACATTTTGGCATCGTTTTCGAGGAGGATTTTGAATCCTCTTTCGTGCCCTAACGACCCTTTGGCAAGCTTCAATCCCAAAGCCTTTACCCCTAGCTTGCCTTGTGACTCCACTTGAATAAAGTTCCCTTTCCTTTTCTTGATGATCTATTCATAAAGCTCATCTAGAAACTCCACCATCTCAGAATCTGTCTTTCCAAAAGACTCATCCCCCTGGAAGATTCAAGGCTTCCAAGGTTTACCGAAGAAAGTCTCATTTTAACTCCACCGTTGTCAAAACCCTTTTCCATGGTAACCTTCCCTTTTCCCCAATAGTTCATCCTTGGGAAAAATACCTTTACAATCCCTTGAACTTGACTGCCATCCCTGGAAGTCCCAATGTTATGCCTAAAGAATCCCACAAATGGTTGCCGAAATTCTCAGGAAATAATGTGGTCACAGCCGAAGAACACCTCTATGCAATTGGTCGAGACATGGAAAATGAAGGAGTTGAACATGAATATGTTGCGATGAAGCTACTACATACATCTCTCAATGAAGATGCCCAGAGGTGGTTCAAAGGCTTGCCTGACAATAACCTACCATCATATGAACATTTCCCTAAGTTGTTCAAAAGCAGATGGGCAACGAAGAAGGATAATGGAATTTTAATGACTCAATTCAACTAGATTAAGAAGGAGAATGAGACAGTGAGTGAATTTGACACCAAATTTGATAAACTACATAGCCAAATCCCAAAGGATTTGTGCCCATATGAAGCAGTTCTTCTTCTTCTCTATGTGAATTCCTTTGAAGGGAAATTTGGTTTCATCCCAAGGGATAAAAAACCCAACACTTGGGAAAAAGCCAAAGAATACACTGTAGAAATCGAAGAGAATATTGTTTATTCCAAGATTGAGTCATTTCAGTATCCTTGCACCAGGACGGAAGCAAAGACAAAGATGACAACAAACAATGTGTCGGATCCAATAACTCTTCTAGCTCATAAGTTTGATCAAATGAATGCTCAGTTCATCCAAACTCATAATCATGTCATGAACCGATTGATAAGTATGGAAAGAAATTAATCTACTCTAAGACCTTTGTTCGTCACACAACAGAAGGATGCTACAGATTGGAAGGAAAAACCTCAACAAGAGGCAAAGGCTCTTGATACTTTGAACCTTGTTAGGATGGTAAATTTGGAGGAATCGCCTTGGTGTTCTTCTCGTCAAGAACTACGTCGAGAAGATGAGTGTCTTAGATGAGAGGACTCCCCTGACAGTATGAAATTCGTAGACACAATTTTTGCTTTCGAGGATGATGATTATGTGGACATTACATAGGATCAACTTGATGAAGTTACGAAGAAGGGAGCTAGAGAAGGCCTACTCAAAGTGCTTAAATTGTTGACTAAGGATCATAGGAAAGAATTGAAGAAGAGGGAAATATTGACATATGCAAGAAGGAACAAAACTCCTCTCCCTCCACCACAATCTCCAATTCATCCACCACCAAAGAAGCAAGCTCCATCTCAGCCAAGAAAGGAAGCTCCACCTCAACTAGCAAAGAAGGTTTCCCTACCTCCCCAACCTCCAGTTCGTGACTTGCTTCCAAGACCAACATAGGCAGATGAATAAATCCAATTGAACATAGACATCCCAACAATGATTGGAAAGATGAATATGTCGATTATTGTGCTGGAAATGTGCAAGATTCCTTCTGTGATAAGTGTTGAAGATGTTGAAGGTACCAGTTGAAGCATAGGACCCTCTAGTGATCCTGAACACCATGTACCATGGACGGAAAAGGGATGCAAACCCTCCCTTTTATATTTCTTAGGGTCTGAATGGTCTTCGTTTAAACAATTGTATTGTGGATTCTGGGGCCTCAACAAATGTGATGCCTTTGAAGGTTATGAAACAGTTTGGCTTGAACACAAGTTGCCCATATGGAAATGTCTGTGGCATTAATTATAAGAAGGTGAAAGTTTATGGTCTCATAGAAGACGTGGAGTTCTACTAGGAAGATTTCCCTCACATTGGCCTCATAATGAACATAATAGTGATTGATGTTCCAAAGGCTTGGGGCATGCTCTTATCAAGAAGTTGGGTTGCCACGCTAGGTATATTTCTCAGTATGGACCTTACTCATGCACATATTCCTATGGGAGATGGTAATTTCTAGATTCTCTATAATCGAAAGGTGTCCAGGAAACATGTGTTGGATCATAATGATCTTGACTACAGTAGCAAGGATTACTTTGAGTATGATCCATGGGACCTCCCTTTTATGCAGAAGGATTGCATAGATACGCTACTTCCAAGGACAAATGAATACAAAGAAAAAATTGGAAATTTCCAAGGAAAAGAGCCGAGGTCCATCAAAATACTCAAGAAGGATGTAGTTCAGAAAGGTGCTCAAAGAGAACAAGTCATCAAGGACATGGTTGAGGTGCAACCACCTGAGAAACCTTACAATGAGGACTTTTCATATGTAGAGTTTGATGAAGGAATTTTAGTGCTCATGTGGGATAAGAGGAAGGGGGAGCCCAAGTATGACCAAAGGAGTGATGTTTTATGGCTTGGACCTTACATCGTGAAGAAGAAGTTCGAGAAAGGAAGCTACTACTTGTCTGCCATGGATGGGAGGAGGATTCCATTACCAGTTGATGGGTCTCTTCTCTGACCCTGCATCAAAGGGACTTGACGTCTTCAGGGCCACATGCCCTAGATGAGTAGGTAGGTCATCTTTCTTTCTTGCATTTGCATCTTGCTTTCTCATGGTAGCTTAGTTGCATTTCATTTTCACTTTTCATTTTTCTGTACTTGCATCCTTGCATAGTTTCTTTACATCATTTTCTTTCATCATGTTACATGTTAGCTTAGAATTTTTTTTAAAAAGTGCAACATTTTCTTTTAAAGATTAGTTGTCAATTTTGATTTTGATTATATGAACAAAGGATGAGCGTGTCATCCTAGATGCCCAGACATGTTTTTTTTTTTGTTTCGGTGTGTGTAAGGATAGGTCTTACAAGGAGATGTTGTCTCGAGGCCTTTAGGTTGCAGACATGGAGAACTGAGAGACAGACCAACAGGCAGATCCCCACATCACACCACTCATCACCATGAGATCGATGGTTGCACCATTCACCACACCATCTTGGCTCACATAGGACGATAGGTCTTGCTCCATGAGGTAACAAGTCTGGTGTTGTGATAAGTGTCATTTCAATAAATGAAGCATTTGGATATGTTGCAAAGGGTCCTTTCTTGATTTTGAAATCGTTTGGCTGGAAATTATGCTCTTTCCCTTGTTTCACCTTGGTGGTTGACATTGTTTTCCTAGTAAGTGGTCACCCTAGGGGAAAGGGTTTCTACTGGGGGGTCTCTTTGATGAGTCATAGTACCGCTCTCGCACATCTTTCCCTTTGTTTCCTCATCTTTTAGGTTTCCAGACCACATTGACCCTAGAAGAGCTTGTACCTCATTTCATGGGAAGAAGGTGTTAAAGGTCCATAGGCTTGTAGCTCGCAAAAGATAAAAGTCAATCATAAACCTTCCAGATGTTTTCCAACGGATCCCGAGAACAATGAAATGTTTCACAAAAAATTGAGGGACCTGTAAAATAAATAACTAATTGAACATGCCAACCAAGGTAGAGCGTGTGGGAAATGTTTTTCATGCTTAGGTAGAAGTCTCACACGTTGTCTTCAACTTGGGGAAGCACGATGTGACCAAGGTAGAGTTACTGTGGGCAATGTTTTTCATGCTTAGGTAGAAGTCCCACTTTAACTTCAAGTTGGGAACACTAATAAATTAATGGCAAAAGGACTTGGAAAAATCATGCATCGCGGACGAAGGGCAGCACACCCTCTACAAAGGCACCCATAAACGTGACAATATGATCCCTTGTATGTCAAGAAAACCCCATGCCCAAAAGCACTAACCCCATCCACCTCATACCCTCCACATGGCTTAGAGAGGGTCCACCTGGGAAACACTCCTTGACTTGGGGAATGATTCACCCAATAGGTCACCATGACAACCCTCCCATACATAAATTTGGCAAGTTGCATAAGGTCTTTAAGCATTTGTTTATTTTGAGAGGGGGGATTTGATGCATATGTTCAGGGGGTTCTTTTATTATTTATGGATTACTTGACATGATGCTTGTGACTTGTGAGCCCTTGAAGGGTGAATTTGTTTGTCTTTGCAATGCCTTGACATGTGGAAGTCATTTTGTGAAGGCACAAGGTCACTTGGACCTTCACTTGGGGCACAAATCCCACGGGATGGATGTTGCGCCCCCTCTCCTTGGACAGTTGGGTGATGAACGATGCCTTTGGAGGCATGAGAGGACCCCTAGAAGGAGCAGAGCTAGCCCCCTATTACCCAACATTTGACCTCATAGGCTCAAAATGTCTCTTTTTAGGGCATGACGTCACACTTGGGGATAGGGTTTGGTGATGGTGGTGATGATTTGATGATGACTTTGCATGGTTGATGGAGAGGACACTTGGCAGTGGACTAGAACACTTGGCAAGATGGCACATGGCCCTTGGAGGCCCAACGTCTCCATCAGCAACGCAAAATGCCAAAAAGTCACCTCTAAAGGGCATGATGTCATCATTAGGGCTTTTACTTTTTGTGAATTTGAAATATTATCTTGTAAAGGGGCAATTAGAAAAGGACAGTCTCCCTAAATTGTGTTTTACTCTGACTAAAGTGGACAAACTTTTTTAGGATGATCTTGTATAAATAAAGGTCATTTCATTTCATTTGAACACATCATAACACTTGAGAATTACATACTTGGCTGAAATTTGCGCCTTTCTTGGGCCTTTTCTTAATCTCTCTCGAGTTTATCTTGTGGATGCTTGTGACTTATCTAATAATGGAAGAAGTGATGTGCTATCTCTTGGAGGCTTATCTTTGCAATTGTGGTGGAATGTTCTTGGTAGATAAGGATTTTCCATGCTATTTATTGGAATTGGTAAGGAATTTTCTACATCTTGTTAGTAATTTATTTTTGTTTCATGGCTATTCTTGTTTAAACCCTTGGAGGAGTATAAGAGCATACACTCTCCACCAAGATCTAGCATAATTGTTATTGGATAAGTTATTGTCAAGGTTGCTAGGAGGAGTAAAAGGACTTACACCCTCCTAGATTTACCTTGTTGGATTTACTTGCTCTAAGGAGTAAAAGAGCTTACACCCCTAGAGGAGGAAGTCTAACTCTTACACCCAAGACTCCATAACCCAATAGACTAGGAACTCATCTACTTGCATTGGAGAAATAAAATCATTACATTGGTATACGTGAAATTTTGAGATTTTGCAATTGTCTAAGTTCGAAGTGATTATTCATGTTATAAGCTTGCTTGAGCCTCTAGGGCATCTTTCTTAACCAAGGATTTCTTTTTGTTGTTATAAATAAATGCTACAGCCATTAGGGCTGCAGAAAACTCTCTTTCACTCATTGCTCTCTAATCCACCATTGAAAATTGTTTGTGAACCTATATTAGTGTTATATTACTCAATAGCTATCGTTTTCACTGTCTACTTGTTATTTTTTGTGGTTAGATTTTATTGTTGTAGCAATTGTTTGCTATAGTCATAAGGTTGTCCTAATACATTGTTGATAACATTGTTTAGCAGCCCTATCTTACCGTCAAAGCTTGTGTTTAAGTGTTGGAATATTATCTACATGTTTAGTGTTTAATCATCCAATAATTATTTGATGCTTTTGATGGTTAAACTCGCAGTTAGTGACTCATTCTATCGTTGATATATATATATTTAAAAACTATTGCAATTTAGGACAGCAAGCTTTCCTTTCTTGTCCCATTGGTTATTTGGCTTGTATCTCAATGAGTTGTCTTGTTCTGGGCAGGGCTAACACTGTGGTGCAAGTACCCAACATTTGACAACGATTCTTCACCCACAAAACTTCATCTCCAAGCCTTTGTCCATCTTTTAATCTGACCTATAGGGATTTTCACCTTCATCTTCTCACTTTCCATCTCAATCCCCTTAGGGTCACTGAGATTCCCCCCTTGTGGTGACTTATCATCACTAAAGCGAGGGGAGTGTCTATCTTGTTAATATTAAGGTAGCTTCTGGAGGTATGAACCTCTATTGTGACCTTTGACAAGATTAGAATGTTATGGAATGAAGCAAAGAAATGAAGGAAACCCTAGACAGGATGTCGACTGACAATAGATAATTAATATGAATTAATTAGTACCCAGAAGGAGAAGTCGGCCCCAGTAAGTCTGCCAGAATCACTATAAATACAGGGCGTC
>SNQJ01S0071052.1:67928-82204 GCA_010110895.2 Picea sitchensis
GGCGGCCGCCAATGGCAGCAACAATTCGACCACGCAAGCGGCGGTGGCAATGACGGCCAGGACAAGATGCCCTGCCTCACCACCAATGAAAACAAAAAAGAAGCGATGGAGAAAGCTCTATGTCCTACGCTATAATACCATGTGCAGATCCGGGATCAACCCTGATCATGATCCTTAATCATGAATGATCCTCATAGTAACAGAGAATAATCTATGAATCTGAATTAATCAGAAAAAAATACATGAAAAAAGCCAACAAATAGGTAAGAATAACTGTTTTAGTTGAGAACCTATGTAAGCTTAAAGCTCACACAGGCTTGGAAATGTTGAAAAACATCAACGCCAACATTGACTGTGGTCAAGTCAACCCTGGTCTTGATCAACCTGGTAAAGTCCTGATCAATCCTTATCTAACCAGATATGATCCTATATCTGTTACCTTGCAAATCAGAATTTGGGAGGGTGTACCTATTCTTAAATACATACAACATAAACAAAAGATTAGAGCACACACACATCAGTAAACGACTTGTGAAAAGCTAATTTCTCACCTCGTAAACAAGGAAATCAACCTCCACCGGACCTTTTGTATAGACCTCCGCCATGATATCATATGGTTTGGAGGTAATTCTGTAAGCAGTTGCGCTAAAGCGTTTGGAATTGCCCCAGTTCTGGTTTTCATCTTTACATTGCTTCACACACTGAGGAGTTGGATATAAAGGTTCGCAGCCTGGATGTTGGCAACCAGCTTCATCAAAGTAGGGGTCGCACTACAAATTAAAACAAAATTATTAGTCACTAGCCTACTCTAAACTCAGTGAAACATACAATTCATAACAAGCTGGTGATATGCTGCTTCACTGAACAATACACTTGGAATACCCTAATGGCCTCTGATTAATGCTATAGTTAATGATAAAGGGGCTCCTTATACCTCGGCAGTTACAACACCAGTACTGATGAAGTATTGCCATGCAGATAATGGATAGCCACCATCGCAGCCGTCCCCACACCGGAATCCACAACATGCCACCAGGTCATTTTCGGAAAGAGTAACGTTCTGAAATGGCATAACAAGAAAAAAGAAATCAGAATAACTACCGAGCTGGATACACGGCCAGAAATCAATAAAAGATAACATAGCCAAAAACATGTTTGATGTTTATGGAGGCCTACCACTTTATAGTGAATGCAAAACCTATCAGAAAGTGCTTCCACTGCACCAAATGCCCAGCAAGAACCACAGTGCCCCTGTCCCATAACACCACTTAATTATACACGATCTACCAGTAGGTGGATTTCAAAATGATGATTATAACAAAGAATTACTATGCACAAAACTAGAAGCAAATAGGCTGCATTTACCTGATCTGCTCTCATCAGGAACAACATCACACCAATCGCCGACATTAGCACATTCCACAAATATATGGAAAAAACAAGTTAGAATCCCAAATCATCTCTATTTATGATAAATTTAAAGCATAACATGAAGGCATAGCAATAACTATTTACTAAGACGCACATTGGAAATCTGCTGAAGAGATTACAACAAAGGGTACTGACCTAGGATGGTTCGAACAGAAGTACACTGCGGCCAAGCTTTCCGTGCATCGAATTGCTTTGGCAAGTTCAAACCCTTCGGATAAGTTCTGACTGGAACATTTTCTAATAAGTTCCTGGGCGTGGGAAGTACTCCAAGGAGACGCTTAAATTGTCCTACCTTTAGAAACACAGCAATTAACAGTCAATAAAAGTTATCCCTATTTTTTCCTGGGGTTATAAATAAGTTTGCAGACCACCTGGTACTAACGCACTTACTGTGTGATTGGAAAAGCGAGAATTCATGCCAGCCTTCCATCCAGCCTTTGGATGCCTGTTAATTTCTTCTACTATGGGTTCCTGCAAGTAAAACAGGTTTAGTAAATGTTTCCTTCATATCGTGATATCTAAACAACAGGGCAATGTTCTTGATGGAATTGATGAAATAAGATACCTTGAGGATTCTGTCTTGGCTCTGTGCAGGAAAGGACTCCACCAGAGATGCCTGCATTATTCAAAACACACTTGCTTCACCAGTTTTACCACTAGAAATTACAGATATGTTATGACCCCAGATCTCTATAATCAGTATATAAGCACGAGTGTTATGCTTAAAGCTTGTAAATTAAAAGGCAATAAAAACCCCTCTTCGAATATTAAAAAAATGCAATAATGCAAAAAACAAGAATCTGATAACAAAGGTTTCTACATACTCTTGGGCCTCTCGGAGTATTAAAGATATAATCAAATTGCAGCCAAAGTCTACTGTTTGAAAAAAAAAGTTAAAACATGTCTGGTACAAATAAATGCAGAAAAGAATTTTGGGAAAAAAAAGTTTCCCGATAAATTCAAATTGCAGCCCTGTTTGGGAAAAAGTTAAAACATGTCTGGTACAAATAAACGAGAAATAGAATTTTGTAAAAAAATAGTTTCACATTTTTTTTTTATTTAAGGCAGAAAATATAAAAAGCACAAAGAGTACTTTTTTTTTAAGGTAGGAAACTTAAAAAGCACAAAGACTATAAACATGGAACACAGAAGGGAATCGGGGTTCATCAAATAATAATAAGTTTACAGGATGAGAAGAGAGAGAAAACAGTAGCTTAATTTTTTAGTTTTTTTCTATTAATGTTTTTTGGAATTTTTTTGGAATAATTTTGTTTAAAATTTGGTAACCAATTTAAAAGAATTGTTGAAATTGTAGATACAAGTTATTGAGATTGTACATTTTAAATGTAAAAAAGAATTTTTTTTTCAGGGAGTTGATTATATTTAAATATTAAAAATGCAATTTAAAACTTAAGTAATGAAAAATTGTAATTTCATCCACAATATTTAAGTATTAAAAATGCAATTTAAGTAATGAAAAATTGCAATTTCACCAACAATTACATTGTAAAAACATGATAATAATAATTGCCAAAAAAATTTAAATTGATACTAAAATAAAAAATGACATATTACTTAATTGAATGGAACCACTCTACATCTCCACTCTTTTTTCAGTAAGAAAAAAGACTTATATTAGTAAAATATAAAAAGGTCTTATACAATATCAGTCTTCTGAAACAATGATTCCAAAGCCCCTTTTAAAACAGAACTATAAAAAATTCTGATCACAAAAATGCTCAAAAAAGACAGAAGATATTTATTCCTTACCTGAATAAACTCCTCTGTTTTACTATACTATTTTCATACAACAAAAAGAATATACTATTTTCATACAACAAAAAAAGAAGCAGATCTATCACCCTTGCATGTCTTTCAAAAATTTCTGAACCTTCTTCACTGTCCCCTGCAACATATAATCCTCAATTTCACAGCTGATCTTGCGCAGGGGGCTGCTAATCTTCTCTTATCGTTGCAATTTTATCGGATGTCTCCAAAGAAACCATCTCCTAGAATAATTTCTGAACCTTCTTCACTGTTCCCTGCAACATATAATCCTCAATTTCACAGCTGATCTTGCGCAGGGGGCTGCTAATCTTCTCTTATCGTTGCAATTTTATCGGATGTCTCCAAAGAAACCATCTCCTAGAATAGTTCCTGATCTTTTGGCATTTCTAGGAGCTTATACATCTCCTATAATAGTTCCTGACGTTTTGGCATTTCTAGGAGCTTGGGACGGGTACAAAACGTCCCAGACTGACTGGAATTCCTGATATTTGGGCGTTTCAGAGAACTTGGGAACGACTCTGGAAGTGTGAAAGGGTTTTGAAAACTTCGAACCCATGGAAATGGGAGATCCGCAGCAGTTTCCTTTGCATTTCTGAAGGCTTCCCCACGTCCCTCCACAGGCAGGGAGGGAGCACCCTAGATTCGTGGCCCCCAAAGAAGTGGAAATTTGGACCGTTTCCTATTTTTCCACCCTACCCAAGTCATCATCGCTGAAGAATTAAATTCGCATAAGGTTTGTCCAATATTAATAAGAGGAAATTATGGTAATGTTAGCGCTTACTTGTCTATGAGAGCAGCGGAGTCACGATTTATTGTCGATTGTTCTTAGGTTTTATTCTAATGTGCTTTGCATCTGCGTACTCTCCTTTCAATGAATGCCCTCGAGTGTATGTTGAAGGTGCTATGAATTCTTTGAATTGTGTGCTGTGTATTGGTTGAAATGGTCGCCGAAATTATTTTAAATGCAGATTCTTACCGAAGCAATGGAATACCTGTTCATCGGACATAGTGTATTTGTTAAATGAAGTGTACTGAATGAGATAAAGTTGTATTTGTAATATGCCATAATCTTAAATTATGTATGAATGATCTAAACTTAAACTATTTCTAAATTAGATATTGCATGATATACATTATATATTTTTATTTTAAATTACATAGATACAAATTTATATATTTTATAAATTTTAAGTTTTTTTTATTATTTTATTTATTAAAAATGTAATAATAAAAAATAAATTTATTTAAATTATATAGTAAATATATATACAATTTATATAATTTAACTTTTTAATTATTTTAATACTTTTTTCAACTTGCCATATCCGAGTTTACCACGTTCCTAAAACTAGTACAACATAACTTTATAATATGGATTGACGCTAAGGTCTTCATATAATGAAACAGTTTTCATATCAACCAGGGCAGACCAGGATAAAAAAGCATCAAATGCATGAATGAGAAAACACTAAAAGAACGTTTCAGTTAACTAGTACAACATAACGTTTCAGTTATGCGAGTTTACCACGTTCCGAAAAGTAGTACAACGTAACTTTATAATATGGAATGACGCTAAGATCTTCATCTGATGAAACAGTTTTCATATCAACGAGGGCAGACCAGGATAAAAAGGCATCAAATGCCTGAATGAGAAAACACTGAAAAAACGTTTCAGTTAACTTGGAATTTGGAAATTGCAATTACTTTACAACATTGAAAATCAATTACAGCGTCCGCACTGCGTCAAGACCACAAAATATACTGAATGATAATTTACTTTACGACACTGAAAATCAATTACAGTTTCAGCACAAAATCGGGGCACAAAATAAGATAATTAAATCTTAAGGATCCATCTTAAGATATTTTTACGATCATAGGCTACAATACCAAATCAGTGTCAGTTGCTTAGTCTCAAAAGCGAATGGGTTTGGTTCCTCGTTTAATTCTGAAGAAATTCCATCTTTCTCTTTGTTGCTCATTTAATTCTGAAGAAATTCCATCTTTATTTAATTTTTTGCTTGAAAGAATTACGCTAAACCTATGAGCTCATTTAGATTATCCTGAATTGTATCGTTTTAAACTGGTTATAATTTTTGGATGAGATATCGCTAAATATAATTATGTGTAGACGATTCCTTGGCAAAGAAGAATAGGATTAACGTGGAACATTAAAGTTGTCTTTTGTATTTGCGTTTCTCCATTCCGAGAAAACCATTGAAATAACGACCAAAGCAGTTGAAGAATTATCCATTCTCCTTTGAACTGCTTTTGGCTTCACTGTTCGTTATGCTGCCATACTTTTCAGATTACTTTCAGTTTTTTTCTCGTCTTCTTCTTGTTCTCTTTTCCTCTGGCCATAGAGGCCATACTTAACATCTCTGCCAAAAGTTCGCATTCCTCCGGAGAAGTCTGAGCTTTTTGTCTGCATCCAGGTTTGCGATGCAGAGCTGCTCTGACTTTACTCCCTATTAGACAACTTTCCTTCCTTAATCAGCTCTATATATCTGCAAAAGTGATCAGTTCCAGGGCTGCTCTGCCCCCCCTCTGTTGGCAATGGTATCTTATAAAATCAATTCTGTAAATCTGCCCCAAAAAATGATCAATACTGCACAGGAATCAACACACCAGGGGAATTAAAGACAGAAATTGACAGGCAGTTCTGTTTCTCTGCTGGAGCCCACCCAAAACTTGCAAATACACAATTTGTTGTTCAAGTTGAAGCTTACTACAATGAAATCCTAAAATACATTATCAAACCACTGGCTATTAAAAGAAATCTGGGCAGTGATAAGCAAACAAAGCATATCTCTATGAACTCTGCTCCTCAAAATTCCTTCTTTCCCCTTCTGGTCATTACCATAAATTTCCAGAAAAACAATTTTCAATATTAACAATTACTGAACTTTATTTAGAAAAACAGAAGAAATGAGTTCTACAGCTGTCCCTATATGACTTGACAAACAAGTCACTAATTCTCTAAACTAAGCCTATAATTAATTCAGATTCAGGGCAAACCAAGTGCCCCTAAAAGTTTGCAATCAGTTTCAGTTTACAGGCCTGCCATGTGGCCGATAGTGTATGCTCTTACATAAGTTTCGATCGGAAGAGGCTGGGTATGGTTAATCTTCGATTCCTGCACTTCAGGAACAGGACTTTTTCTCTGCCAGTTTTGAAGAATTCTTATGCAGCAGAATCCTCCAAGTTCTTAGACTCTTCCATTCTCCCTTTGTTTTCAA
Organism: Picea sitchensis; assembly: GCA_010110895.2. Classification (NCBI taxonomy): domain Eukaryota; kingdom Viridiplantae; phylum Streptophyta; class Pinopsida; order Pinales; family Pinaceae; genus Picea; species Picea sitchensis. Next base: position 74,387 of record SNQJ01S0071052.1, read on the forward strand.
CTGGGTTTTAGGGCGCCTCAATAAACTCAGGCTGGATTCAAAGCGTTTATCTTGATGAATGAAACCCTTTTCGTTTGAGCTCTTAAAATCCTACTCTAGCTGAATCTTGAGCCAGTTGTCTACAACTAATGGTGCTGTTGACCAATCAGCCATGAGATCCTGAGCTTAACCCAATTGTAGATTCGGCAACTAATGGTGCTGTTGACCAATCCTGAGCTTAACCCGATTGTAGATTCGGCGTCATCGGAGTGTCAAGCCACAAACTCAACCGTTGACTTTGTGGCCCTCGGATGACCCAAATCTACAATCGGGTTAAGGATGGCCGCCATGAAATGCCCTGTCTCTTGACATGTCCTACGTCTGAAGGTTCTATTCACATAGTCCAGATGCTTGGACCTGTAAAAATATTCCATTTCCAGCTTAGATGTTTTTGGTAAACTTTTGCTTAGATCCAATTCAATGCAGATCATAGCACATGTATAGATTTGGTATTCTTAAAACTTATTTTCTCAGACAATGAACCTGTCCAGGGTGTTGCCAATTTGATTCACGACTTCCTCGGCCAGGTAATTAAAATGCAAGTTTGCTTAACAAGCTTTAACTTATGAAACTTTCATATAATTTTGCATGAAAACCACGAAAATAAGTTCTATACAAGTAGATTTATCACGATAATATGTTACCAAATTTATAAGGTTGATAGAATGAGATGAGCAAGGTTTCAGTCATGAAGAAACAAAGTTAGAAAAGGAGAGTTAATTGAAAGAGTCCAGGCAATGGGACACAATCACTGAAAATCCTCAGAAATATAGAATAGCAGCTGAAAATTTGACATTTGACGCGTTAAAATCGCGAAAACTAATCAAATTCACCTGTTGAAAATGTTTAACCCAAATATACCACTACCGAATCGAGGCGTGAGCCGATGCAAGATTTGCTTCATATTTTCATAGACACGGGCAACAATGATCCCCCAATTTTCGAAATATCGAAACAGAATGCTGTTGAAGACCTAGAACAGAACCTAAGTTGTGCGAAATATTTTGAAGTTTCCACTAAATTTGTAAGGAAATGTTATCTTCGTCTGAGACAGAATGTAAAATGCAAATCTGAGTAAATAACTCAAGGAAAAATGTTGATCAATGATGACCTAAAACCGAGCCTAAATTTGCGAACTTTCATAAAATACCCACTTAAATCTTTGTAAATTAAAATATGGCACAAAATTGAGCAAGCGACTTTCTAAGAAAATCACATTTATGGAAAGAAAGTTGTTAGAAAGAAAATCAATTTGTAGTATACAAAAAAACTCAAATAATAATCCCAAATGTAAACAAATCACAGATACTGCGATCAAGCCAGCTGAAATGAGCGTAAAGATTGTACGCAAGACACGAAAATAAACACTGAGGCGTCAAACATCTTCCGTTGTGAAAGAAATCCTCAAAGCAAATAAGGGCAGAAAGAACATGAAATGTCAAATATCAAGTCAAATTTAATAGCAAGACCATAAAGATCAAATCCTGATAACAAGAACCGAAATTTTAATGCAGGCCTGAGACAAAAAGTTACGCATAATCCACAAAGAAAAGCACTATAAAACCATGAAATCGCAAACATCACACCATTTCTTATGGCAACCCCGGAAATTAAAACTCTTCTTAACAATAAGCAAAATCTCAAGCCAATTATGTCAAAAAAGAAATCCAAAAGTAGACTCAAAATGACCAGCAGAAACAGGGAATTCGAAATAACCTAAAATAGCATAAATTTCCTTAGAAGAATTCAAAGCAAAACAGAGGTAAGGGCAAAAAACACATGAAATCTCGATCATCAGGTCAGATTTACTAACACGGCAGCCAAGATCAAATCTTGATAATAAGAACCAAAATTTGAAGGCACGCACGTCACCTGCGACGAAACTTTACGCATAAATCAACAAAGAAATGCCCGATAAAACCATGAAATCGCAAACATCGCACCAGTTCTTATCACCACCCCGGAAGTGAAACTCCTCTCCACAAGCGACAAAATCTAAAGCCATTTACATCGTTTTTGTTTTCACAAAAGAAACAGGGAATTCAAAATAACCTAAAGACAGTATAAAAAAATCCTCAAAAGAGATAGAAAATCGCAGAAACCAACCTGAGGAGTGGCAGCCATGGCCACCAGGACCATTAAACAGAAAAGTAATCTCGATGCCATTGCCCCTCACTTTTTTCAGCACTACTTCCTCTCGTTAGATAAGAGCACTCTCCGGCCCTTTGTCCTTTGAAGCTCCTGGGCTACAACAACGCGGCCGGTTCCCAGCCGGTCGCTAACGGACACGTGGCCGTTTCTAGATAGCCCCCTTATGCAACTTTTCTTTACCTCGCTTCTCTCCTTGAAGCTAGGGAGTGTTCACAGTTTGATGGCTGACGTAATGCCCTTTTCTTTCGCCGTTTTGGTCGATTTTTGGGTTTTATTTTGTCCATTTTTTGTTTTTTATTTAAGAAATTGATGATGAGGATAATGAGATTTTTTCGTGGGTTTTTTCATTTATTGGGCTGCTTTTTATTCGTGGTTTTTTTATATATTTGGCTGTTTTTTATTCGTGGTTTTTATTGACGATGGTGATAATCGTAATGTTTGGGGACCTATAGAATAGTTGAGAATTAAAATTTCCATAGCATGTTAGGATATATATATGCTTCTAGATATCATTGTGCGAATATTTTTATTTTCCCAATGTTTCAAGTAATACTTCACTCATTGTGAAGGGAGAAAAAATAACTAAAGGAGATTCTGAGGGCCATAAGATGATTATCTCTAGTATACTTAAAAAAATAATCTCCAAAAATCAAGAGGTTAATTTCTACGAAGTCATATGACAATGTGTGAACGTTGACGTCTACATTCTGCTAAAAGGTTAAGTAAGTTGGTAACCCATTGATAACGAGCCACGATTGTAGTGCCCCTAATTTCTTAACTAAAAAACATAAAAACTAAATTTTATATAATTTTTCCAAAGAATTTATGTCCTTCAATTGCTTATAAGAAGAGTTTTCTCTAATTTATAATATTCAAATTATATATATCAACATTACACCATGCATTATACATATTCCTATATGTCAAACACTAACATATGAATAGAAATATTACTTTATAATACTCGAATGTGTGTCCAAGTTGACCTGACTAAATCATAGACAAACCATGTAAAGGTTAGATATTATATTCAAACGGTATTGATGATTAAATATATAAGTATTGATAAACACTATGATCGTTGCCATATAATGGTGGATTCATTAATTTGATTGAATTAGTAGAATGCGAAGCAAAATCGGTGATAATTATCTACTTTTCCATGCATGATTGTATTTTGAATGGGGTGACAGATGGCCTCCAGCAGGAGACAGGTGGCATCTGGCAGCAAAGGGTGTTATTAACCCCCGTCTCCAGCCCCCCTCCCATTTTGTTTGAATGACCCGCTCTCGGCCTAGAGTAATGGTAGTGCGCTGGGAAACTCCAGAAGGTTTAATGGCCCCCCGCGCGAACCAAGTTGGGCGTACAAGATTAGGTACCAGCCCTAGGGAAGTTGTCACCTCTACTTTCATGGCAACTCTCTCCGTCAATTTGCAGGGCAATATGAAGGTAAGAGCTCCAGCGCGCTCTCCCATTCTCAATTTTCTGCAAACTCTCCTGCTCTCTGGTTCTTTCATGCTCTTTCACCTCTGGCCAACTGCCTCTTCTCCTCTGCTAGTCACCCATTACAGTCTTATCCAAAATTCCTCCGCCATGCCAAGGGAGAGGGGAAAGTCCAAAAGGGGATCGTTGTATTACAGCTCTCTTTCTAGGCGCAACAGGCTTTCCCCCTCGCAGCTCGTTCTAATAACCATCAGCTCTCCCAGCTCTGGCCAGAATTGGTTGGAATCGCCTCAACAATCCCCGCCACCCACCTCTAATCCCATGTTGGACTCTGTTAGTTGACCAATTGAGGAGGAAACTCCTCCTCTTGATTTCCATCCTCAAACCGTCCCTCCCAAAGTCGACTCACGGGTTCAAGGTGATGGCATAGGCAGTTGCATAGTGGAAGAAGAAATTTCCCCTAGTTGGCAGGATGAACGAAATAATTCCAACAGCATAGCCTTGGAAGAAGCTCCTCCAAAGACCGTGAATGCGGAAATGGATCTTAAGCAACCTCTGCTCACTCCACACCGGCTCTCGGAAGAACATCTTCAGATTATCTTCGACTTGAGGCGGACGCTCGATGACCAGTTGCACAATCAGCGCATTCTTGGCCAGCGAATGGACCTCCTGTTTGATGCCCTGTCAGATGCTCCAGACAAGAAGTGTTTCCCGACATGTGGTCAAAAGTTCATCCCAACCTATAACATTCATGGACGGTCGGGTTCGCACATTGCCTAGTTCCTCCAGTTTTTTGTTTTCTTTCTGGTTTTGTTAATTTTCTGAAGAATGGCAGTTAATCTACCTCTAGATGTATGGTAGTTGGTTATGGCTTCCAGTGTATGGTAGTTGTTTTGTTTATAATTCTACACGTAATACAACTAAAAACTTTTAGTAGGCCCCTATTCTAGTTTCCTAGCTGTGGCAGAACAGGTGGCAGCATATATGCAATGTAATGACTGATATTGAAGGTAATATATAGTTTCTCTTTATTTACAAAAAAAAACATGCATGATTGTATACATGATGGACTCACAATCTTAAAATTTCAAAGAGGTGGAGGAACGAAGTGAGTAGTAGAGGATCCAAGTTCAATGATCCTAACAAAAGTAACACACGGCTTGGTGATGGTGAGCTAGATAGAGGTTGTGAGACACAACTAGATAGAAAAGAACATAACCAAACTCAGATCTAGCAAGTGGATTCAGAGTATAATCCTAATGTCACAATGACCATCTGAGTTAACATCCAAAACAATCGTTGAGATGATGTCATAATAACTATCGGACAATTCCTTTGATTTCATGGACTTGAATGGAAGTTATATAAACACATGCACATTCATGTTGAAAGCATTGTTATCATCATTTAAGCGTCTTGATGACTTCAAAACAAGAGAATTGAGTTGTCTAGACTATAAAAAGAAGCTTGCTACTATGTCAAAGAAAAAACCTAAGGTCACGTACGATCGAGGGGCTTCTGCAGTGCAACATATGAGATATCATTTTCGAGATCAACTGCATAGAGTAAGTTATTAATCTGTGAGCATCACTCAATGCAATGAATGCTAAGTGGACTATTCAAAATCATGAGAAATTTGTTAGTTGTGACTAACACTAGTGGATATGGGTCATAGATTAATGACTTACTCTATGCAGTTGATCTCGAAAATGATGTCATGTATGATGTCAGTGTAAATCTAAAGAGTCTAGGGAATGCACAACCCATGTATTTCTTGCAATATTTCAAGTAAGTATCCTCGTCTACAGATGTTTTCTTTTTGTTTAATGCATGTCATGGTAGTCATGCCAACATTGTAGCAAGATATATGTCGGCTAGGTTCTATTTTTAAAGGAAAACCTTGAAATATTTCAAATCTCATTCGATTCCACCCGAGTTTGAGCTTGTCTAAATAATTTTTGAGATGCAAACAAATTTTCTTTTAACCTAAAAACCATAATCACATACAAATGATGTTTTTCTTCTAAATGAAAACACACAAATGTTTTTTTTTGGTGCAATTCATGTCATGATCGTCAATTATAGAGTGATATATTCATGCTTCATTTGTTTTTTAATTGAAAACTTGCATATATTTTTCTTTTTATATAATGCATATAATGCACGTCATGCCAACATTGTAGCAAGATATGTGTTGGAGTTTTCTTTTGTCATTTTGAGCAATCCACAAGAACCTGCATTACAAATTGAGTTATTATCATGTCTATTTCTTTTTGTTTTTCATGGTGGTCAGGTCAATGTTATAAAGAGATATATACCAATGAGGTTTGTTTTTACACTAAAAAACTACATTTTTTTTATTATTTTTTATGTAATGCACATCATTTCGACATTATATGTTGGATCTAGTTTTTGTCATTCTCATCATTCTATACAAACCTGTGTTATATGTTGTGTTATTTCAACTATGGTATCTAACCAGTTCTTTTATGATTTCAAGCAATGGTGTGTTTACAGCCTAGGGGATTATTAATGTGTTGTTAAAGATCCATTAAAAAATAAAAGCACCTCAATCGAAAGATGAGGAAGACAGAACTCCAATTGCATTGCATAGTTGAAACCTCTAGATAACTACACCCAACAGTCATCATTTATCTTTAGTCTCAACATCTAGAAAAACATGTTTTGTCTTGCCTTGGTCACATTGATTCTACATCCATACACTAATGGCATCTTCATTATATGCACTTATCAAAATGTATAAGACATTGGGTTGAATCTCTCCTTTTTGTTGGTGCTTCTCCAGCTAAGATACATAGTAGGCATGTTCGGATGCTTATTGCACAACAAACCAACAAGTTTGCTCATAACATGAAGAGATGTATTCCTATAAAAGAGAGACATCCTAAACCAAAGGACACAACTTAATGACCCATGGTATTGGATTCATGAGGATGAGTTCCTTAGCATCTATTACTGGGTGGAAGGGAATGAGGTGAATGTGTTCCTACAAAATGTAAAATGTGATGAGTACTTTCATAAGAGATCTAGCTAGCAGAAGAACGAACACATCTTGAAAAGGTAAGAAGACGAGAGAAAAATTGGAGAGAAATAATGAGAATTGTATTAACCAAATGAATGAATGATAAAATGCACATGATGTACTATGTATAGCTCAACTAATGAGCCATAGTGGTGGTCTAGAGAGATCTGGACACACTCAGGCAGTTACAAGAGTTAAATGTGTTAGAAAAATAGGATCACAGAGCAATAAAATAAAACAAATGCGGAAACAAAACACAGAAGATACACAATACAATAGAGACACAGATATACGTGGTTCACCCAGTGTGGGCTACGTACACCAAAGAAATTGTCAGGTCCTTCCTTTTTATTATCCATCAAAATGAAGGGATACAACCTACAACACACCCGTTGTAACTTCCTCTTATTTCTCTCACAGTCTCCTCTCTCAAAATACAATATTCCCAATAATACACAGCCATAATACAATTCCTTCATAAAAGAGGGTTTCCTTCTAGGGAAAAAAAACCCTAACATAAATCTATCGTCAGATTTGTGACTTAATGATGAACAGTCAATATTGGCTATGAAATTACAATATACATTTACAAGGCAATTTTTCCTTCGGGGGCTTAGCTCTCGGACCCTGTAGGGGGATAAAGCCCCCCTACAACCCCCTCGCGTGGAGGGTTGTATAGTATTCCAGGGTGTACAGTCTTCATGGGGTATAAACACCACTAAAAACAAAGACCTCTAAATCAGGAAGATAATTAGGCTCCACAACCAACAAACTGCCACCTGGTCCTAGTCAACTAGTCATGTAGTTTTAAGTTAACTGGACAGACCGGAGTGAAATGAGGAGGAGATCAAGCATGCACAAAGAATGTTCCTTCCTAGTGATGATCCCAAGGTAAGTTCACATTACTGGTGATGATCCCAAGGTAAGTTCACATTACTGGTGATGATCCCAAGGTAAGTTCACATTACTGGTGATGATCCTGAGGTTACTTGGTGATACAACCAAAGTTACCCTAAATGACTCCAATCCGCTAGTCAACTGAAGAGAATATTCTCCTAGAATGTAGGAGAGGCTCCTAAAAAATAGGAGACCCTCAATAATGACTAATAAACATAGGAAAATAAGGAAAAAATATCCTAGGT
>SNQJ01S0071052.1:106456-117092 GCA_010110895.2 Picea sitchensis
CCTAGTGTCTTTCGAAGTGGGGAATCTTCATGACATTCAGTAGGGTGGACTACGCGAGGTTCATAGTCCATGACTGGGGGATTATCTTCGAATTATTCCCCTTAGTTCTGGTCAGGTACTTATGTGGAGTGAGCATTTTATAGACTTTGTGATCTCCGAGGTTGAAGTCGCTAAATGTCAACACTGCAATTTTATCTTGGTCTGCTTGAACTGCGCGTATCCCCTTCGGGAGGTATGCCATAACCAAGGTGNCTTGATATCAGCTCCATGTTCTTTTATCCTAACTTGGAAGGAGCGATCGGTTAGGATAAAAGAACATGGAGCTGACATCAAGAACGAACATATCTGCACCTCCGCCCTAGCTGAACACTCCATCAAAACTAGACACCATGTTCACCTAGAAGACACCAAAATCCTCGCCAAAGAGAATCACCTCTTCAAACGTCGTATTAGAGAAGCCATTGAAATCCGTAAACATCCTAGTAACCTTAACAGAGACAGTGGGTTAGAACTGAGCGAAAACTGGCTCCCCCTGTTCCACAAAAAACAACAATAAACTTTGGTAATTTGTTTTTCTTATTATAAATCAAATTATTCATAAGAAAACCCCTCCCATTTAATTCTGAGACAACCTAATAACCTCTTATAAAACCTAAGAACCTAATTGATTAATATTAATTAACCCTGTAGTAATAAAACACTTAGAATATAAATTAACAAGAAAAGAAAAAACCCTTATCTTATAAATTACTTGATACCTATAACCTAACCCTAGAACCTATTATTCTTTATGAAGACATTAGTACACAACATTAAATTAATAAGAATCCATTATTTACCTTATAACAAAAGAAACCCTAATATTAAACCCAAAACAAACATTTAATTCGTTTATACCTTAACCTCATATTATATTAACCTAACCCTAAAATAAAAATTTAAAAATCCACTTTTTACCTATTAACTAAACCCTAGAACATTAAATTATTAAATATAAATAAGAAACCCTAGAATTATTAATAAACTATTATAACCTTTAAAAAACAAAAAATTAATAAACCCTAGAAATATCTTATAAAAGAATTAAATTTATTAAATAATTCTACTTAGCCGACACTAAGAAACTTTCCCACTTCCAGTATTTATACCAGCCCTTCCCTTTCTCTTAAACCAAGGCTCTTTGTCCTGAAGATGGATCCTGATTTGGATCTGAAACGTCGACAATCTAAGACTGTCACAGAGCGAAGTGCTCTGTTGACCACTTCTTTTACTTCGAGTTGCGCCATGAGCAACTGTTCCTTCTCTTGTTGTAGTTGTGATTTTTCTTCATCAAACTTCGCTTGGAGAGTAATCTTTTCTTGTTCTGCAGCACTGCGTTGCTCTACGAGTACTCCTTGTACTTGTGTCAAAGCCTCGGTGGCTTGCTCTGTTTCTTCTTGTGCTCGTCGAAGGTGAGCTTCGACAGTATCGACTAGGCGGTGGAGTTGAGTTGGCTCATATCCCAATTCTGGCTTTCCCAGCACAATGGAGACTGCGCAGCTGGACTGTAGGGCCTGCTGTACCCCTCAGAGTTTAGTCTCAATTCGATCATACATCTCTTCTTTCTTTGCTTCTTATTTCTCTACTATTTCCAGCGAAGCATCTTGTAGGGCTGCTATGAGGAAGTGGAAGTCATCGGAGGTGAGGACGGTCTGCATCTTGGTCATGGTGGCCTTCGATTTCTTCCGAGAGGAAGGTTTCATAGGTGAACCTTTCCTCTTCTTTAGGGGATCAACCTCATCTCCTTGCTTCTATTCAACTTCTTTGTCATTCAACTCTTCGTCATCACCTCCTTGCTCTGGTGATATGGAAGTAGTCTTCAAGGATGCGCTGTCTATCTCTTGGACCTCTTTGGTCTTCTTTGTTTTGCTAGGTCCGGGTGTGTCCTGCATTGTTTCTTGGCTGTCGATGTCGAACATCTCTGCAGGGTCTGCTGGAATAAGGAGGTCCAACAACCAATCCTTAGTGATATCCTCCAAGTCCTCCTCTGTCAGCTTATAGTAGGATTGAAGATGTTGCTTGTGTTCATTGGCGCACGCTCTGATGTAAATAAAATTTTGATCTACGCTGAACTTCATCAAAGGCCTGAACCGATGCAGAGTGTTCGTAGTCATGCGAGGCTCGGACTGTATGGATATCTTTAGTTGATTATAGTAGGTATGAAAAACAACATTTGACTGCCACTATTTATTCATATCGCTTGAGTACCATAGTGTACTGAACTTCGCGGTCAGTGGTTCAAATGGATTGATGTCTAGGAAGGTCGTACCTTCCAGCATCTCCCAGGAAATAAAATCTATAAGGATTAAGAGCCATCTGAAATGAAATTCATATCCTTGGTCCTGTGCTTCTCTACAGTCGAGTTCCAACTGGTTCACCAGGTACTTCACCCAGTTCATCTGAAGGGCTTCCGCGCACTTCCCTGCGAGGTCGACTACAAAACCGATGACTTGGGTAGGTCAGTTATTTCGTACAAACTTCCCTGCAATCAACTGTCAGGCAAGGCGCACTGTGCCACTCTGGATAGAAGCTACCTTGTAGCCTCGCGTGCCCTTCTCGACATTGCCATGAGTGTCCTTGATCTTCTGTGCTAGAGCGTGATCCATGGATTTTCCTGGGTAAAACTCTTGTGGATCAGATCCTTGCATATTCAAGCTCATGATTCGATTGATCAACGTCAGTTCAGCTGTTATATGACGGTTTAGCCACAAATAGCCGCCATGGTAACAATATAGCAACAACTTGACACATGCATTCACCTCCTAGTGTCTTTCGAAGTGGGGAATCTTCATGACATTCAGTAGGGTGGACTACGCGAGGTTCATAGTCCATGACTGGGGGATTATCTTCGAATTATTCCCCTTAGTTTTGGTCAGGTACTTATGTGGAGTGAGCATTTTATAGACTTTGTGATCTCCGAGGTTGAAGTCGCTAAATGTCAACACTGCAATTTTATCTTGGTCTGCTTGAACTGCGCGTATCCCCTTCGGGAGGTATGCCATAACCAAGGTGTATTCGAAATCTCTAGGCACACTGTCTCGATTTATTGCGTTGCTCAAAGGTGGTATATAGGTGGGTAATATGGTCGGGATCAATTTGGCATTCTCTAGATCATCCATGTGCTTGGTTCACTTTTCATCTGATGGTCGGGATGGTCCGACTCCGCGAGCAGTGGACAGTGTGGTTGGCATTCCTCTCGTCGATGATGCTTGTACACCTGTAGACATCGACATGACTCTTTCAGTCATGAGGCTGATCATAAATTCTTCTACAACTTTCTCTACAGCGCTCAACTCGTCCGACATACACGCTCGGATTTAACAATCTCAGGTTCAGAAGGTAGCGTAGACACAGTAATGGGATAAAGATCAAGAGTGCGATGATCACTGTGCAAAATCAACTTAGTCTGCGGGCTCAAACTCTCAGTTGGAAAAAGTGTTCTTGGTGCATGGCGCAATGGGATAAATAGGTAAATCAACAACGGGTATGAAGCCTTCATTAATTCTTTTCTGTCCATTATGGCGCGGTCCCAACGGTTGGATGGCGAGTTGTCTGTCCATAAATGTCTTTCTACCCATTCAGAGCATTGGTCTAACGATTATAATGTCCCTAAAATAGGTCAACTTGACCAAGGATCTCCCCAAAACTTGGTCAAGGGCCAACACCATATATGTCGACTAATCAGGTTGATGGAGGTCAAGGAGAGTGATACCATTTGCGAATATGCTACCAAATTATGCAACTGTTACATTCAGTTTCCAAGACCATTACATTGGTGTTAAGCATATTAATGACCTAGTCCATCTCTATTAGATTGGTCGATACAAGCATGAATGCTCTGTTGTTATCTTGAATGACCTTCTCATGCCATAGCAGAACTTTCCAAATCTCCTTGATCTCTAGGTTATCCATGATTGCAATGGATATCCTCTATCATTAAAATTAAAAAAATGTTACAAGATGTTGAAACTTCATAAATTTTAATATAAAGATATATTAAAATATTAAAATTAAAGTTGCCAAAAGATTCAACATACTTGGATTTTTTTCGTTTAGGGAAAATAATATTATTTAAGAAATAGAAATTGAAAATACAATTCAAACTCTGCAATTTGTTTGGAAGACAAATTATAATGACTAAAGCAATCTGTCTAGCAGGAAAATTATATAAATCTTGAAGGAATAACATATTTTTGACTAACCCAATGTATTTTATATGAAATCCCATAGGTTTTTACCATGCGAGTCGTGCTGAGAATTCTCTAATTTAATTCATAACCACATATGCAGACTGATCTATTTTCTAGAATATCATAAAGTTGAAAGTTTTTGAAATAATCATAAACTATGTCATGCCATTTGTACAAAAGATTTCAACTAAGAGAGAATAGAAATAGATTGAATTGAAACAACTCTGTAATTGCAATAATTAAAACTTATAACTTTGTCGTTCTTTAATATCTTATCAAATGTTTCCTTCCTATTCTTATCACTCCTTTCGTGAGGAAATTGCACATCTCAAACCCCCTAATATATGTTGTATAATTCATTCCCATGACGAGGGTACTACATGCACTGTATGTTTTGAAAGCTAGACTAATAAAATCCCACTTTGAATCTTCAACGCTCTTTGGAAGTTATATCCAGGTTTGGGTGACATGATTGCATATGTAAAGTTCATCTTTTCCACTCCAACAACAAAGTATGCTCTTACAACTAGCCACAACAACAACAATAAGGCTTGAAAGATAATCCAGAAAGAAACTGTGAAATTTGTTGGCACTTTCTGTGCTAATTCATAGGTTCTTGACGTAAAATGGTTATGATGAATCAACAGAGGTGAATTGTTTCCTTCCCTTAACAATGAGAAATGCATGAGGAGAGGAAACCACTGACCTGGCCACTATCCTTCTGAATTCTAAGGACTGAAACTGTTGGAATATTGTTTAATACTTGGGGGTGGGGGTGAATCAGTATTATCCTTTTTCAACAATATAAAACCACTTAATTATTAATTTTATTGAATCAAAACAAATGATCAACAAAAAGGTACAATACACATAATTTAAACGTGGAAAATCCAACTTCACAAATGTTCTTCTTATTTTCAATAAAGATTACATTTAGTTTATGAGCTCCAACTCAAAGGAAACACCAATTCCCTGTTTTACTAGCAACAACTAGAAGGAGGTTGCAACCCCCTAGATTTACCAACACCGACTCGAGGGAAGCACCAACTCCCTAGTTTATTCAACTATAACTGAAAATATATTGCAACACCTTGGTTTACTAGCTTTAATTGGAAGGAGGCTACAACCTCCTTTGCAGGCTCCAACCTTCCCTAGCACCACCCAACCTCCCTTTTTATGATAAGTACTTCAATATTCAAATCTTCATAATCTTCTTTGGATTCCACTGCATATATTCATTTACTTTCTTGGCCTCTGACTCTGTTATTGATCTTCATATTTCAAGCACACATACACACCCTCTTTAAACAATAATTTATGTTTATATAGTCTTCCAATGGCCATGTATAACTGAACAATTGCACCTCTTCAATATAGGAATGTATCTCTTCATTATAAGTATGTTCCTTTTCAATATAAAATATTAATCATACTATTTTAATTAATGCAATGTCAATGAACCATTGTGTCTTTTAGATCGTTTAGTCATGTTTTCAATTGGGTCAATAGATTTTGACAATCATGATTTAATTCACTTTTTACCTTACCATATCTAAATACCACCATGGTTTGCAAATACCATGTGCTTTTTCAATTTTTCCCTTTTTCTTTAAGTCCACTTTCACTTTTACCTTTTTCTTTAATCTAATTTCACTTATATCTTTTTCTTTAATCCAATTTCACTTTTACTTTTTTCTTTATTCCACTTTCATATTTTCTCCTCTTTTACGTAAACTCCACTTCCACCTAACTTTTCAACTTTTGTTATTTATTAAAGTCATATTTATATTTACTCCACTTTCATTTCCACTTTTGTGTAAACTTCATTTCCACTTTTGTATTTATTAAAGTGATACCAAGGTCACATTTATATTTAATCACTTACTAACCTTTGACACATATTTGATAACTTATTAACCTTTGACATCAATGACAATTTATTCAACAATTAACTGCCTGAGTGGATCTAACCATTAGTGGTTGGTGGAAATTGTTTGGGTTTGAAGGGTCGTCCAACTTCAGCCTGGAAAAAATGATGACCAAAACTTGCTACAAAATATCGACTATGGTGTTGATCTGACAAACTCAAGGGTTCTCGGTGTTGCATCAAAAACTTTCTCTTCGACTACACTTTGAAATGATAGTGTTTTTAGAAAAACAGGATCATTGAGCAATAAAATAAAACAAATGCGGAAATAAAACACATAATATACACAATACAATAGAGACACAGATATACGTGGTTCACCCAGTGTGAGCTACGTCCACCAGAGAAATTGCCAGGTCCTTCCTTATTATTATCCAGCATAATGAAGGGATACAACCTACAACACACCCGTTGTAACTTCATCTTCTCTCTCTCATAGTCTCCTCTCTCAGAATACAACATTCGCAATAATACACAACCACAATAAAATTCCCTCATAAGAGAGGGTTTCCTTCTGGGGAAAAAAAACCATAAAAATAACTTCTACCATCAGATCTACGACCTTATAATGAGCAGTCCAAATTTACTACAGAATTATAATATTTTACAAGGGAATTTTTCCCAATATTTTGCTTCGGGGATGCTACCCCCAAATCCCCCACCAGGGAGAGGGGGGGGGGGCTAAAAAAATTGTCGCCACCCCCCTTGGACCCCCCTGGTGATAGTTTTCGGGGGGGAATCCCCTCCACACCCCCCATTAGGGAATGGGGTCCAAGAACGACTGAAAAAAACCTTTGAATCAAGAAGATAATCAGGTTCCACAACCAACAAGTGCAAGAGAAAGTATCCAAGAGGGAAACTCGCCAGTATTTGTTCTATTCATCACGATCTTGTCTCAACATAATATACAGTCACAAGGATAACTCGACTCAACTAGTGTAGTAATTGAAATTGTCTAATTCTTTCATTTTCATTCTTTCATTCTTTCAAAGCACTCGACCAGATGATCCCCTGTATTTCGATACTCTACTATGTTCCTGTAACTCAGTATGCCTATAGATTTTACTACAATTCCATGTCATACTCCACTATGGTACTTCTTGTCTTCATGTTGACATCGATGCCAACACTATATTTCCATCAACCCCCCCTTTTGGAATTGATGACAACACATCATAAAACAAAATTCTCCCCTAACAATGAGTAATTATTTTACCAGTCTTTTCTCCCCCTTTGACATCAATGTCAAGGCTTCTGATACCAGAATGAGGTTCATTGCCAATTGTCTGTTGCTTGGCCTTATTTTGTTTTGAGTGACAGTACTTGTCATTTATTTTTTCTTGCTCCCCCTGTCAACAACACTTTTTTTTTTCAGTGAAATTTTTTTCCATCCTCTATTTTTGACAACTCCCCCTATCAACATTTCTCCCCTACCCCTATCATCATGATTTTTTTTTATTGTAGGGAGATTACTCCCATATTTTTCCGCAGATGTTCAAATTCTTCTTTAGGAAAGGGTTTAGTGAATATGTCTGTTATCTGCTCCTTTGAACCAACATGCTCAAATTTAACCTTTTTGTCACTACCTTGCTCTCTCAAGAAATGATACTTGATGGGTATATGTTTGGTCTTTACATGCATGACTAGATTCTTGGAGATGATGATGGCACTTGTATTGTCACAATAGATAGGTATCGATTGATTACATTCAATTTTAATATCCTCTAATGTTTGTATCATCCATAAGATTTGAGTGCAACATTCAACAGCTGCAATATATTCAGCCTCTGCTATAGATAGTGAAAATAATGATTGTTTTCTACTTGACCATGAGACTAAACATTCCCCCAAGAAAAATGCATTTCCACTAGTTCTCTTTTAGTCATCCACACTACCAGTCCAATCAACATCTGTGTAGGAAATTAGTTCAAATCCTTTATTCCTTGGATACCATAAGCCAAAGTTTGATGTGCCCTTAAGATATCTAAATATTCTCTTGAAAACCATCACATGTGATTCCTTGGGAGATGATTGAAATCTTGCCACCATTCCTAATGCATGCATGATATTAAGTCTGGATGCAGTCAAATATAGTAGGATCCCAACCATATATCTATAGAGAGTTGAATCTACAGAAGGTGACTCGTATTCCTTGCTGAGTTTGCAATTGGTTGTCATTGGAGTGATAACATGTGAACTTTCAACCATTCCAAACTTTTTAAGTATCTCTTTCAAGTATTTGGACTGGGCAATAAACATTCCTTTCGGTGACTGAGTGATTTGAAGTCCAAGGAAGAAAGTTAGCTCTCCAATTATAGACATTTCAAACTCTTTTGACATTTCTTGAGAAAATTTATGACTTGATTCATCATTGTTGTAGCCAAATATGATGTCATCCACATAGACCACTGTGACTAACAAACTATCTTTTTCAATTCTAAGATAGATATTGTTGTTAGACATGCCTCTTTTGAATCCTTGTTGTAGCATGCACTTATCCAATCTTGCATACCATGCTCTTGGTGCTTGTTTAAGGCCATAGAGTGCCTTCTTCAATCTATACACATGTTCTTCGTTTCCTGGTTGTTCAAATCCTTCTGGCTGCTCTGTGTGGACTTCTGCTTTTAGGTCTCCATTCAGAAATGTAAACTTTACATCCATTTGATAGACTTTAAAATTCTTAAAGCATGAGTATGCTAGAAATAATCTGATGGCTTCCATTCTTGCAACTGGGGCAAAGGTTTCTTCAAAGCCAATCCCTTCTACTTGTGCATACCCTTTGCACACCAATCTTGATTTATTTCTTATAACTTGACCATCTTCATTATATTTGTTTTTAAAAATCCACTTGGTCCCTACCACATTTTTATTTTTTGGTCTTGGGACAAGTTCCGAGGTCTAGTTTTTCTCTATTTGATCCAACTCTTCATTCATGGCTTTGATCCAGTCTTCATCTTTACTAGCCTCTGCAAATGTTTTGGGTTCTCTTAAGGATAGTAAGACTTATTTTTATTTGTGCATTGGTTTTCTTCTTGTTTCAACTCCAACACTTTTATTACCAAGGATTAGACTTTCTGGATGATCTCTTTGTACTCTCCTTGATGGTGCTTTTGTATCTTGTCTTGGCGACTCTTCTTCTACGTTTTCTTGTTATTCTTCTTCTTCCATTTCTTCTTCACGTTGTGAGTCTTCCTCTTGTATATCTATACTTTCTTCATCATCATCATCTCTTGTTCTTTCATAGGTTTGTGGATTAACTTGAGATTTGATCCCTTTTGTTTTTAAATCATCCTCTTTTACATTTGCGCTTTCCACAATCTTGTGTAGCCTTAGATTATAACATCTGTAGGCCTTTTTGGTGGATGAGTAACCAAGAAATATGCCTTCATCGGTTCTGGAATCAAATTTTCCTAGGTTATCATCATCTCTCTTTATGTAGCATTTTCTCCCAAAAACTTTGAAGTGCTTAACTGATGCTGACTTGCCATACCATAACTCATATGGTGTTTTTTCATAGTTAACTCTAAGATGTCCTCTGTTAAGTATGTATATAGTTGTATACACTGCTTATCTCCAATATATATCTAGTAGCTTGGATTCATAAAGCATTGTTCTAGCTGCCTCTTGAAAAATTCTATTTTTCATTTCGACAACTCCATTTCACTGAGGAGTCCTTGGAGCAGAAAAGTGTCTTTTGATTCCATGAGTTTCATAAAACTCATTGAATTTGTTGAAAGTAAATTCCCCTCCATTGTTTTACCCGAGACACTTGATTTTGAGATCAATCTTTTTTTCAACCAGTTCTTTTAAAGATTTAATTTTTTCAAAAGATTTTGATTTTTCTTTAAGAAAACACACCCAAGTCATTCTAGTATAGTCATCAATGAATACAATAAAATAACATTCTCCTTGTATACTCTTTGTTCTTGTTGGCCCACATAGGTCAATATGAACAAGTTCTAATGGTTTCGAGGTAGAATACTCTTTCGTCTTGAATCTTACTTTTGTCTGCTTCCCATGTTGGCAGTGCTTACAAACATGGTTGGAAGGTTTTATAATTTTTGGCATACCTCTCACAACTTCCTTGTTACTTAATTTTACAGATTATCAAAATTTATGTGTCACATGTTGGATTACTGAGAGGGGGGGTGAATCAGTAATAGCATAATTATAATCATTTTTCTTCAAATGTTATATCAATGTAGAATTATTATCCAATAATGAACAATAATAAATAAACAATCACACACATACACAGTACACCAGTGTTTTACGTGGAAACCCAAATCGGGAAAAAACCACATAATGTTTTTTCTTATATGTCTTGAAGAATTACATTCATTGCAAGCACAAACTTCCTTTGTTTTCCAGCTGCAACTAGAAGGAGGCTCCACCCCCCTAGTTTCTCAGGCTACAACTTGAGGGAAGCTCCAACTCTCCAAAAATCTGGCTACAACCAGAAGGAGGCTACAACCCCCAA
>SNQJ01S0071053.1:18172-28386 GCA_010110895.2 Picea sitchensis
TCCAACTAGTTCTCTACCACTCCACTTTTGGGTTATTTATAATGTATTTCAACCATCACAAATTCTCCTCTGACCTCACACATTAGGGGACATCTGTTAGAGAAATATTTGACTCACCCTATGCAATCTTGCAGAGAGGGCCCTACTCCATTTCCCTATGCAGACTTACTTTCCATCATTGATGAATCCAAAGACAAAAATAAATATTTTTCCACTTGTACGCACCTTACAAGCTATACAACATGCATATACATTGGCTGCTCCATTACAGCCTGCGTACATCGGGATTTGTGCTAGAAAATCAAAATTTAATGTCGGGTTTCCATGTCACGATACGATATCTCTGATCCTTATCCTTCCATATACTGGAAATGTTCCGACTCGGCCCTTCAGTTGCATTTTTAAGGTTATAAAGAAGTCAATTCCGAGCTATGGAAAAGGAGAGAGAATTCAACTTTGAGAGCAAAGTTACTCTGGAGAAATTATCACTTCGTTATTGAGTCTGCATCCCTTTGTCCTTTAAGTCTTAACACAGTGTGCATCCCCAAAGCTCTTCCCTTATTGATGGAGAACTTCTTTGTCTCCCTTATATGAGCTTGCCTTTAGTGGAGGATTGAAGTGGTGGAGGCCCAATTGGAAGGAACTCGGTTTCTTGGTTTTGAATCGTGTCGATACAGAAGTCTGTAATGTTTTCTCTTTTGATGATCATTTATTAATAGAAATACTCACTTCCCGTCCAATTGATATCTTGAAAATATATGAATTTTTATCCATGGGCATGTTTGTTTTGTATATCAATGGATTATGCTATCTAATGTGCTAACCTTTTATATTATCACTATATGCTTGCTCTTCTTGTTTGTTGAGAACTTGTTGCAAGTATAAAGCTTTGGGTCGAAGTGCTCAATGGTGGAAACCATCAAACATTTGGATGAGGTAGGTCTCTTTCTTACCTTGCTTGCACATTGGTTTATATACCATATGTTGGAATTGAGTTGATTTTTTTAGTCATACCTGTTTGTTGTGGTTCACCCTAGCCATAGAGAGATTTTCCTCATAACAATGATGGATATATGGGTTAAAAAGAAAATTCCAAATTGTCCTATCATGTTATAAATAAGTGATGCAACATATATATGACTACTCACTTCCTTCTACATCAACAACCAATAAATGCAAAATCAGTAAGTATAAGAAGCTTCCATTCTCTAACGAGACAAATTGTTTCATGAAAACCTACTATAGTGAAATTGTAAATTGGAATTTTAACAATAATATGTAATCCATGAAAGGATTACTATGCTAAGGTTTCTTTAAAAAACTAGAGATGTCATTTTCACAATAAAATTTCCTACCTCATAAAAAAATTAGAGATTTCATTTTCACAATAAAAGTTCCTACCTCATAACTCCTTGTTCCTACTTCATCACTCCTTGTAGTGTTGAGCATGCTAGCTCTAAAATATATATAGCTATGTATCTAATAACTTTATCACACTAACACAATTTTTTATATTGAAAATCAAATTAGAATGGCATGAATGGATCCCTACATGAGTTGTCAACGGAGGTGAATGAAGGTGGAGGGAATTACAACAGAGAGGTCAATTTTCTCATGACTTGTCACCTCTCTATCAATGGAAAGGATAGGTTATATCTGGTTCTATTTTGGCGTGATTTTTGATCGCTTCATGTCTCAAGGATTCTTCTACTGGGGTCTATTTGAAAATACTTACTAACATGGCCTTTGCATGAAGATCTTTATTGAATAGAATATTCTAAGTTTCCAATGAATGTGGATGCCATGGACAAGCCTTTTGGAGGGATATAAGATACACTAGATTTCACATTGTTGGGGATCCATTCCACAAAGTAAGAGGAAATCTTACTCTGAACATTAATCATTTTCCCATCCACCTCTTTGGTGCTCATATTGCCTCCAAACACTGCAGATGCAATAAGATACCTGTCATGATAGGGATCTCCAACACACATCATGTTATAGGAATGTCACGTCTATGGTGTAAGCTCAGGATTGATGATGGCTCTATATCATTGTGAATTGTGAAAGTTCAAGGGAGCAAATCCAACCATGAAAAAGTGGAAGTGAAGGAAGAGGAAGGGAATAAGATCCATCCCCAACTTCCTAATATCTGAGTGCAGCTAACGAGGAAACCTCAGGCAGTAGGCAAATTCACCCATTGTTGCAAAGATCGGGGGGTTCAAATCCACATCATGGTTCCTAAATCGAATCAGAGTAAATTCCAATATAAGTTGATTCAATTCTATGTATTCAATTGTTAGTTCTTAGTAATGAAAATAGGCATCAATCATAGTTAATATCCAAGTGCAACTAGAGGCTTGCTGTCCAAATATTAGTGTTGCATTCTTAGGGTTATCAAAACTTAAATTGTTATTTCTTCATGTCAAAATCAGCAAGGAAATGAAGTCATACTTGGTCATTCAATTGCCTCTTAGGATAACCACTTAGTCCCTTAGGCTTAGTATAAGGATTGGGATTATGAAAATAGACGAGTAACATTGAGTTCCATTAAAATCAACAATATGGTTTCTCACAGGAATGTAGTTTACCGCATCGGTGTGGCCCATCATGGAATAAGTCATAGAGAAAATAGGATTAATTATTCATATCATAAATTAAAAACGTGTTCAAAGGTAAATAATATAGTTTAATACCTTATTACAATGCAATAGGATATGCATATTTACAACAACTTACAAAGTAATTAACACCATATCCAATCAATACAAGATCATAATCCAATCAACACAAGATCATAAACACTTAACAGACCAAATAATTCTAGTCACTCATATATGCACCAAAGAATTGGATTTCTATGAAAAATAGAGAGCCAAAACCAATGCATGCATTACTTTTTTTACAATTTGGATCCCCAAGTTCCCCATGAAATTACTTTCACTTAGAAGTATATCCATAAGAGGTTTCAGTTTTCGACCTAAGGGAAAGAAAATAACCAACTAAGATTTCAACCTACCTAATAGCTAAAAAAGAGAACAATTGAACTGAACAACCTAATCCAAAACTTAGATCGAAAATTGAGCTTGAAAATTTTCCCATTCGCTGGCAACTCCTCCCATTCTCCATCCAAATCAATGAGATAAAAACTCTTATTGCTAGCCCCAACTCGTCAATTTGATATGGCACCAACCACAAGGGGTCAGATTTTACTTTTTCTCTAGTTAATTTTTTTAATTTTTTTCAATGAGTAATTTTTTTTAATTACTATCCCTTTTTTTTCCTCAGAAAAAAATCACATTTTTGTAACCAAATAAGTCATAAAAATACATTACTCTTGATTCTTCTGCACGCTAGATTTTCCATACTGACTGATCTAAAACAACACTCAAACGATTTACTCTACTCATTGTGCCCAATGCACTCTTAACCTATTTTAAAAGAGATATTAATTAAACATAGCCTCCATAGGTGCTATTACTTTGTCCCATTTCTAATTTTCTGAATGAGCCTAAAAGAAATATATCCCAATGACATTAAGCTCACATATATAACATAAAACATAAAATGATATATAAAGTAAACAACGTTGTGCACACTAATTCCAGATTATAGGTATTGCCTAGTTTCAAACATCTCACCCTCTACTGACTCAACAAAATGAATCTCACCAACCAAATACCTTAACCCCTCCTTGGACAAAGAATTTTCTTGTTGGTTCAGCTCCCTATAAACATGACTGATTGTGAAAGAGTCAAATTTCTAAAAAAATAAAAATAATTTTTTTTTAACTACCATCCTTATGATACCTTGGTAAGTCGTTATTTTTTTATATGTCATGCCACCTTATCTTATTAGTATCTTATTAAATTCTCTCTCAAATTCAAAATTTTTTAACTACCATCCTTATGATACCTTGATAATTCGTTATTTTTTTATATGTCTTCCACATGCCACTTATCTTATTAGTATCTTATTAAATTTGCTTACTCCATAAATTCTCCATAACTGCAACGTTCTGAGGTTCCTTCTCTTTTCCCGCTTCAAATTGTGGTTCCATGATCTTGCCTTTCATGAGATCCAATACTTTATTCTTGGCAAGGATGAGGTCAATCCTTGTCTTCCATACTCTGATGTTAGAATCCCCTTCCAACTTGTTTTCTGACTTCATAGAGTAAGTCATTATTGTTCGACTTGGTCAACCTTTGACTTCTTGGCTTGATGGGAATACCAAGAGGTGCTCTAGGTTAGGGCACACTAGGCTATCCAGAAATTAGGTCAATCTCTTCGCTTACGGTGCCTTAACAAGAGGGTTAGGGTTTCATTGTTGCAACAAAACTTTGACTACAATTGCAACTGCAACTGCAACTGCAACTATAAGAAACAAAACTTTGACTGCAATTGCAACTGTAACTGAGCAAATCCTCTCAATCTATCTTCCAGCGATTAGAATGTCTGAAGATAGTGTGGGCCCATAACCTGTTAGAATAATCGGTGTGCTCATTTCACCATAGACAATATAGCAATATTGTCACCCAACCATAGGCCGAAGCCACCACCAAACACTTTAACCTTGATAGAGAGAATAATTCTGGAAGAAAACCCTAGAACCAATAGCCAATTAAGGTAGCGTACCTCTCTCCAGAGCTAGCGTACCAGGCAGAAAGTCCAAACCATAACCAAGAGAAATTCCAAGCCAAAACCGCAAGATTCTAGTTGCAGTAGTTGCAACTCCTCTCCAAACTTGTGCACAACAGGTTTTCTACAATTGAGAGAGAGTGAGACCCAAATGAGCTCTAGCGCCCTGTATTTATACTGCTCCATCTTATCTTTTTGGGCCGACTCCTCTTTCTGGGCACTAATAACTCAATATTAATTATTTCATTAAGCCGACTAGTCTTATAGAGTTATTATCCAAGTCTTTAAGGTTTCTCTTGCTTCCTGGAATATTCTAGTCTCGACATGATTACATGTAGAGGTTAATACCTCCCGCAAATACCATAATATCAACAAGAACTACCTCTGGTATCCTATATAGATGACCCCCCAGAGTAGCAATGACACTACAGGATCGAGACTCATAAGTAGCATTGCGCTTCCACATATATGTCTAGCCCAAAAGAACATCATAGACATCCAATGGGGAAACATCACATAATACCTCATCCTTGAAGGGTTGGATGTCATATTACAATCTACATTGTTGGCTGACATGAAGATCTCATCCCTGACGAAGCCACCCGATGTTGTATGGTTGTGGGTGTGGTGTTGTCGACAATCCCAACTGTTTGACGACCTCTACTGAGATGAGGTTCTTCCGACATCCACTATCAACAATAAAATGCAGCGGGGTCTCCTTCACCCACATATGTGAATGAAAAAGGTGTTCCCCCTCTTCAAGATCTACTTGTTCTTTTGGTTGAATTGTGGCGGTCGCGATAATAGCAGTAGGGTCTGTGTCGATGATCTGTCTTCTACTAGTATTTTCTGAATCAGATTTCAAATCAGGGTTTGACTCCTTGTCTTTGATCTTGACAACCAAACATTGTTTTGAGAGACATTCATCGGTGTTGTGCTGAGGGATTTTGTGGAAATCACACCATTTTCCAGTTTCCTTCGTCCTTTCATTACCCTTCTTTTCCTGTGTCTTGGAATGGTTTTATGAAGTCTAGTTGTTAGGGTCATCTTTACCATACTTTGGTTATTTCGAATTTGCAGACCAAAACTCCCACTTGTTCTGGTGCTTAAATTTCTAATCGATTTTAATGACATATCGATAAGCAACACCTAGTGATGAGATGTCCATAAAATCCATTTCAATTTGGATGTCTCTGTGTAGAGCCCCATGGTATTTCAGAACCAGATGTGGCTCAGAGTCTTTAATACCTAGCTTGGTGTGCAAGGTATGGAAGGTATTGGTGAACTCCAAAACTTCTTGACCCCTCTCTTGCTACAGTGTGGTCCATCTCATGTACTGGTCGTCATAGTTTCCAACAAGGTAATATTGTTCCTTGACTACATCCACAAAAAAATCCCAAGTGGGTTGGGCCCCATATATTCCCAAATCCTCTGTGGAAATTTTCTCCCAGTAAGTTTTCCACCAATGTTTGACACGGGGGAGAGCCTTAAGGAGTGTGAAGGTGATATTTTCCCTGTCAAATAAATTATGAATAGAGAAATAACCTTCTAGCTGATTTAACCATTTTTCTAGGGCATTTATCTGTCCTTCAAATATGGGAATATCGAAATTAAATTGTACCTTGAAAGGTGAGGTGCCTCCAAAGTGGCCTCTTGATGAAGACGTGTCAGTTGTTATCGGTAGGCGTTGAAGGATCTGGGTAAAATTCTCCATCATTTTGTCTCTTTGTCGTGTGAGAGCTTGCTCAAGCAACATATTAATAGAATTATCTGCTCTGTCATTTTTCTTTTCTTCCGTAATGGAGGGTTTCTTGGGCATGCGAGATCGATTGTCCTCAAGAGAGACAAGATCGAGACCCAACTTGCTATACTCAGACCTCGTCGAGGACATGCACTGAAAAAAAAGATCAAGAGCAGTCTGCTCTGATACCACTGATCTGAATTATTTTCGGCACGAAATTAGAGCAGAGATATAATAAAGAAATGTACAAAGATATCTTGGATATCCAATAATATAACAGAAATATATCAGATATAAAACCATAAACACTGATACACAGTAATACACAATTTCTATTAATGAGCGAAATGTACAAAACTGTAGAAATACAGAGTGAAAGACTCTCTAGAATGGTGGCAGCTTATCTCTGAAAAGAGATATGACTGATACTCACATTTGCAAGAAGATGGTTACAATGAGTCTCTAAAGTCATTTTTAACATAAAGAAAATCCAAAACCCTAACCCCAGAAGATGAAAAACCAACAGTTTTGTGGACCCTGCTTTTGGGTAGTTTGGTGTATCAACTTCCTGAGGGTGTAAATTTGGCATAGGATCTCCGTTTGGAGCGCACGATAGCTCGTTGGAAATGTATCGTCAAGGAGATTCATTTTCAGGGCTCAATTAGAGCATTTGTTTTTCATTAAGGTGATTGATCCTGAAAAACTTCATTTAGGCCCTCAAAATGGCCCCAGAAGTTTAGGAACCGAAAAGCTGCTAAAAATAGTAAGTTGTCAGAAGACTGTTTTGAGCCAGTTGGAATAGGTGGGTGGCCACTAATATCCACCTAGATCACTTCTCACCACTTTACTCAGTAACTAGTATAAGTTTTTCTCTATCACCTTCTAAATCAAAATCTTGTTTATTCTCTCCTACAACGAGGAAGTCCATAAAAAGGCAGATGCCTTTTTCATCATTGTATTCAAGTGCATAGGCCATTATAGTTCCTATTGTTAGGTCAAAACTTCTTCCTACTTTCACCAGTTGATTACCAATGAGGCTCCCAATGGGTCCCTGTAGGTAAACCAACATGACTTTACCCATGTCTCCAACACCTTTCACTGTAGTAGTAACATTGGAAACATCAAAACTATCTACGAAAGGTATGAAAGCCTCATCTACTCGCATAGATGTTTCTGTTTCAAAACAAAACAACTAAATTAGAACTCAACATGATTTCTAAAATTAGTTAAGGTGGACATCATGAATGGGATTCTGAAATTTCTGGAAATAACCTTGATTCATGCCAGCAAAAATGCCATACCACAGATCATATGTGATGAAAATGTTGCCCTCTCAACAACACCCAAGTAGACACCACAACCAAGGTTTTGTGGCAATGAATGAAACATCTTCTGGGTTGGATAGTCTAAATCTCTTGCTACATGACGGTTTGTCAAGAATCCAACCTGATGAGAGCCATTTCAACTTTTATCTATAGCTTCCATTGTTCCATATGTTTTTTGGCTTGCAACCTGTAACAAGGTTTAGTAGAAAGACATGAGAGATGTTAATGACAAAAAAAAGCTTATCACTACTAAGCATGCAAACAAATAAAAGACAAAAATCATAAGCAAAACACAGAAAACAATAGGAAATAGCCTCTGCTTGATAAGTACACAGAAAACAATAGGAAATAGCCTCTTCTTGATAAGTACACAGAAAACAGTAGGAAATAGCTTCTGCCTGATAAGTGTGAGATGTGTAGATAGGAAATATAACTAAAATTGATAGAGAAGCATTTGCAACCAGGAAAAGCATATGCTAGGGGAAATCTTAGTGGTTAAGTTTTGTCATTGGGTTGCCTTCGTTTGTGATAAAATATCGCCAATTATAAAGGTCTAGATCAAATCTTATAGACCATTGAGAACATAAATGCCTCATTACCACCATAAAACAACACATTGTCACAAAAACAATGACATACAAGTGCATGCTAACCACACACTAAATTTAAAATAGGTTACATCAAACCACATTTATCACAAGATAAATATGTTTCATGTCTTAAAGGATTTCTTTCCACCATAGGTGAAACTACTAAGACGGTCCATTACCAAAACCCATTGTCCAAAAGTTGCATTGTAAGCTTCTAACATTCGCAGCCACCATGTGGCTAGACCCTATACAAACTCCCAAACATTGGTTTCCTTTCCTTCTCCACTCAAATTGGATTATAATTGTCAAAAAAAAAGTTACAGAGACATCTCCCAGTTGCAACCAGGATTACAAAACTCAAAATGTGTATTCCCCGCACCCATGCCTTATGTACAACACACTAGTAGATAAAAACCATGGGCAATTATACCTATTTAGCATTTGAATGTGTAGGAAGTTTATTTCGATGTGCACAAAGCACTCACATATCTCTTTCTTCTTCTCTTTCTTTAATGTACTATGAATTTCATGTATTATTTGGTTCTATGCTTTTACTGTAGCCTAGGGCACCCGAGCAGCTTTGTTTTCACTGATCGTACTTCCTAGTCCTATTGACATCTTTTGGTCATTTGTTAAACATTAATAAATTATCTTATCTTGTCTCATATACAAATATGTCTATGTATACCAGTGATAATTAATGAAACCCCAAATTTGGATGCTAGACCACTCTTCATATCTCACCAATCTTCATATGTCAGTGTCTTACCAATGCAGCAAGTAGCTCTAAGCTACAATTTGGTCCATACATGTCTAAAAAATGAACCTCTAGACAGCCCCAAAAAAATGGATAGTCACATCAGGCTTTGTCAATTAGTATCCAGGTCATATAAAACTTTGTACCAATTCAAAATGGAATCTGAAGTGTACACAAATTTATGGTAATCTCATCGGCGCTAATAGATACAACCCAAAAAGCAAGAATCTGTATAAACTAAAATACCAAAAACATTATTCGAAATTGAAGAAAAAACTAAAATACGAAAAAGCATGATTTGAAATTGAAGAAAAGAAAAGCATTAGAGTGCTTATGGATTTCCCATCTTTTTGGGTGCGGTGTCATGGACCAATTTTGAAAAAAAAAATCAGCGGTTGAAGGGAGACGAGATTTGTCTGAGGGAGGCCGATGTATCTGTTCAAAGGAAGTATACAAATTATCCGAACTTACATAAATTTTACATTTGCTTCCTCCTCCTTTTTCTCTGGTTTCGTCTGGTCTGGTATGTCCCTGTACGTCTAGTTGTGCGTTTCAATCTGTGTGTGGTCTGGTGTCTGAATCAGAGTCTATGCATGTGCCTTAAAGTCGATTGTGTTACGTAGTATGTGACGGAGGAGGAGGCAATTGGATTTTGATCATCCACAACTTCAAAGGAAGGGCGGCTCACCTGATCAATGGCCACTGCTCTCTGAATAATGGGTTCTTTTAATTCCAGGTAATTTTTACTATGATTTCATTTGACCTCTGTTGTCACAGACACCATAGTTTTTTTTTTTTAAATTAATGTGAGCAATTCAAATATATATCTGTCTATCTCAATCTCAAGTCTCATGCATGACCTTCCTTTCATTCTCAAAATTATTCAGCGTTGCCTCGAGGGTTTGTCAAAATTATTCAGCGTTGCCTCGAGGGTTTGGTTCGATTCTTTAATGCTCTGTTGTTGTAATGGATAGGAACCTCAATCTGGAAAGAGTGATCAATGCTCTTTCTCAATAATAGCGGGGCTTCAATTCCAGGTACATTCCCTAGTCCTTTCATTTCAGCGATCCTATGTCCAGATTTTTTTTTCTGTTAATTTGAGCAATCCCATGTCAAACGTTGCAATGATGGGAATGGCTCATTGAAATCATGTCAATAGTTTA
>SNQJ01S0071053.1:28898-39714 GCA_010110895.2 Picea sitchensis
CTTGACTAACCTAACGCAATTGGTCTCCTCTTGTAGAACAAATCGCTAAGAGAAACCCAATCTCAACATCCCCACTTGGATATTGCTCTGTCATCATCTAGCTTCTTCTGCCAGTTCTCTTGTGCGTGCTCCATAACCAATCGATTACCATCAATGACAACCTTGACAGTCTGCGTCATCTCTGCTGTAGCCATATTTCCAACAACATTTGTATGATTTTAACTCCAACCCATGGATATTGTGGATGATATAATGGCTCATGTAGAGGTATGTCTGGTTTACTGGAATGAACAATCATAATAGTCTTCTCCATCCATCTGGGAGAACCTCTAGTTCTATATCTTGCAATGCTTTCATTCATAATTTTCCCATACACTATTCTACATCACAACTTTCAGTTCCTTTGATAGATTGCTTTTAGTGAGTTCATGCCAGGCTAGTAGTCTTGTGATTCTTGATACAGTGACTGATTGTTTTGTCTTTTATTTCTCTCTTGGAATCTTCATGTTCTTCCTCATGTTTCTCTTTATCTCTTGAGTTCATGGATTTTCGTATAGATTTCATGCCTTGAAGATTATGCCTTCTTCCTTTCATCATAGGATCATGGATGTGAATGGAAAACCAGGGACACTTTGAGGCTTCATTTTGAAGAAGAGTTCTTCTAAATTCAAACTGAACATAGATAGATAGATTGGGAGCATTTGCTCAGTTACAGTTGCAATTGCAGTCAAAGTTTTGTTGCTTACATTTGCAGTTGCAGTTGCAATTGCAGTCAAAGTTTTGTTGCAGCAATGAAACCCTAACCCTCTTGTTAAGGCACCTTAAGCGAAGAGATTGACCTAATTTCTAGATAGCCTAGTGTGTCCTAACCTAGAGAACCTCTTGGTATTCCCAGCAAGCCAAGAAGTCAAAGGTTGACTAAGTCGAACAATAATGACTTACTCTATGAAGTCAGAAAACAAGTTGGAAGGGGCTTCTAACATCAAGTATGGACGAAAAGGATTGACCTCATCCTTGACAAGAAACTTTAATTGACCCGGGTTCTAATCAATTAGAGTTTCTTCTTGCTTCCCAAAATATTCTATTCTCATCAAGTCTACACTTGAAGGTAAATACCTCCCGCAGCTACCATAATATCAACACTCCCTCCTAGGTAGGGAGGTATTTGAAGGTAATGGTCTTGAGCACAAACATACCATTTACCTGGTAGCATCAACATAGTTGTATATCCTATCTCATGACTAGATCATGAGCACCATCATCACTATCAGTGTCATCATCTACATCATCTCTCAAAACCATACTCCATCTGAGTAATTAGACATGATGTTGGATAATTCACTCACACCATAAAGTGACACAAGAGCCATTCTTCTAATCTGGACATATGTCCTAGAAGAATAAATGTTTTGAACCATTTTCCATCGGGGAAATCTTTTTCCTTTGATCATCCATCTAGCTGATAATAATTTCCAACACTGCTGATAGTCGTCAAGGCAATCAGAACAATATCATTTAATCGAACACAACTGTGTCTATCCATAGTAGTACACAACTACAATACAGTAGTACACTACCACACCAAGTAGCACACAGATACTTGATCCATGACGTATATCCGTGATGTATAGTCACAATCAGTGGAACACATCCACCATAGTACCATACATCTATTGTCTAGAGACATACAGTCTCCATAACAATCATCTAATATCAACCTGCATAGAAAACATTGTTATGATATAAAATAAATCATCTGGGCCATTCTTCCACTCACATCTATGAGATCTTGGAAGAGCATCTGCCCTCAGAAGGTAAAACATCAATGATGAGCTATCTGGACGATTCTTCTCAAGCAAGGAAGAATAATTGTCCCAATTTTTGAGCCTGGACCATTCCCCACCCCGGGCCATTCCTCCGGCACTAAACAAAGTGCAACTTGGAGAGAATGTGTCTACCCTAGGGAATGTTTGTCCCTAATTGTTGAACCTGCACCATTCACCTATCTGGGCCATTTCTCCAGCACTAAACAAAGTGCAACCCAGAGAGAATGAATCTTCCCTAGGGAATCACTATCCGGACCATTTCCAAAGGAAATGAGTGTCCTGCACCAACCTCCAAAATGAACCATTCTTCGAAACTGCTCACAACTTTGAGCTTTGAAAGAATGATTGTCCGATAAGGTGGACCATTCTTCTTGAGTATCCCTAAAGAAGAGTGACTGTCCTAGACCATTCCCCTTGTTAAACATAATGGGAAATCGCTGTCTATGGTACATCAACAATCCATCAAACCATTTTCATTCTAAAAATGACCTTTCGATCTGGACAATTTTCCGAACTGGAAAATTCCTGTCCGTCATAAATCTCAAACCACTTTCCAAACTGGAAAGGAACTGCTCATCCTGGACCATTTTTAGAACCGAAAAATGATTGTCCATAAATAAATAACACATCAGTGCTCCCTCCCAACCTAGGAGTCATCTCTTCCTTTTTCAATAATGAAGTTTTCTCCATGAGCTCCAGCTTGAGTACACAAACTCTTTTATCTTGGACATAGGCTTTACCAAAATGTTTGCTTATCTGCTCATCTATGGAGATATATATTTGAGAACCAATTTGTCTTTTCTGGACCTCATCACAGAGAGTGTAATGCTTGATCTCAATGTACTTTGGTATTTTTGGAACATTGGTATTCTCTGAAGACTTCATATAGCTCTGATCAATCATTGTTGGATTCATCTTTTGTTTCCTGCTAGCTCATGACATCATGGCAAGGGTCAAACTAGAACATATCCAAGTGGTAATTCTTCTACCATCATGAGGGTTTGTCATGGATTAGCAATCCATCATTCTGAGCTTTTGAGTAACCATTCTGATATAGTATATCTGTTATAGAAAGCTTTTCACCACACTTTTGTTGTGCATTGGAGGCTCTCTACCAAGTTGTCTTCTTCCATCTGCATACAAGAGTTTCCTTCTGGTATACCTCAAAAATTTGAGGTTGCTATACACTTGTTTTTTTTATTACTCTGTTGAGGAGAACAATCCTTACATTTGTATTATTTTAACTCCAACCCATGGATATTGTGGATGATATAATGGCTCATGCAGAGGTATGTCTAGTTTACTGGAATGAACAATCATCATAGTCTTCTCCATCCATCTGGGAGAACCTCTAGTTCTATATCTCGCAATGCTTTTATTCATAATTTTCCCATACACTGTTCTACATCACAACTTTCAGTTCCTTTGCTAGATTTCTTTTAGTGAGTTCATGCCAGGCTAGTAGTCTTGTGATTCTTGATACACTGACTGATTGTTTTGTCTTTTCTTTCTCTCTTGGAATCTTCATGTTCTTCCTCATGTTTCTCTTTATCTCTTGAGTTCATGGATTTTTGTATAGATTTCATGCCTTGAATATTCTTCCTTCTTCCTTTCATCATAGGATCATGGATGTGAATGGAAAACCAGGGACACTTTGAGGCTTCATTTTGAAGAAGAGTTCTTCTAAATTCAAACTGAACAGGTACTGCTTTTCATGGATGCTACCATGGATATATACTTCATCATATTCAATGGATCATAGGATTAGCTCCCTCCTAATCCTTTCCTCGTGCATGAGTGCATGTTTTTCTTTTGGGAGTATATAATCAGATCCCTCCATCTAACTCAATCCATGCTTCTGTCTGCATGCTTATTGCCTTCTGAAAGGTGTCATAAGTCTTTCTCCAATTTCCTCTTGATTGCTGACTTCTTTCTGTATTTACTTCTTCTAGGTTTCTTCAAGATTGATTCTGATCTCAGCTTATCTCGCAGTTGTTACTTATGTAATAACTTCCACATGAATTGTTTGATGTACTTCATCCTTTCATGTGTATTGTCTGACTTGTAGTCATAATTATAACAATCCTTATCTTGTTGTTCTTCCATAGGTATAGTTTTTCTTTGAACATGTTATCTTCTAAGAAATGGATATGAAAGATATGTACAGAAGATATGGTATATACAAAAACTATGAAGAGTATTGTTACCTTGTCTTAGAAGAAGAAGTTTGTTTTGTCCTGCTTGGATTTCTTTGAGGGTTCCCTTTCTTCGACAACTGATGCTTCGTGTGTTTCCTTCCTTTTATTTAACTCGGGACAATGATTCTTGTAGTGATCATACTTTCGACAATTGAAGCATTGTGTTCTTGACATATCTTTCTCTTGATTTGGTTTCTTTTTGGAGCCAAACTTCTTTTTATTTATGAAATTCTTGAACTTTGTTGTGAAGGCTTGATCATCATATCTCTTTTGAGGTTTCTCTTTTGCACTGATCCTTGATTCTTCTTGTTCAAAACAAGTCTAAATCTCCTCAAATGTAGGATACTCCTTCTTTGTGTTCATTCTTGCGGAAAATGCATCCCATATCTTGGGAAGACCATTGATCTCTTAACTGAGAGATCCTCACAAAGTCTGATGTTATGCTGTCAACATAATTCATCTTCATGTCACGGAGCTCATTCTTTAGACTCATTACTTGTCCAATGTTTCTGACTGAGAAGATGTTTGTTAGGGAATCATACATATTCTTCGATGAGTCAAGATGGGATATGTAGGATATAAAGTGGTCTTTTATATATTCCACTATGATACTCATGGAATTGATGTCACCGTCTCTGAACTTCTCCATAACCACAAAATTCTACGGTTCCTTCTCTTTTCCTTCTTCAAACATTGGTTCCACGATCTTTCCTTTCATGATATCCAACACTTTATTCTTGGCAAGGATGAGGTCAATCCTTGTCTTCCACACTCTAAAATTAGAAGCCCCATCTAACTTTTTTTCTAACTTCATAGAGTAGGTCATGGTTTCCTTGACTTGGTCAACCCTAGATTTGATCAAAAACCTAAACTTGACGTCTTGGCTTGCTGAGAGTACCAAGAGGTGCGCTAGGCTAGGGTGCACTAGTCTATCCAAATATTAGGTCAAACCCTTCACTTAAGGTGCCTCAACGACAGGGTTAGGGTTTCTATAACTGCACCTACTAGTAACCCTAGCGGCAATGATTTAGTAACTGCTCCTTCTAGAAACCCTAGCGGTAGTTCTTCAATGAGCTTAGTATCCTTATGGCTATGCTCCATACCAGTGGGTAGATTGAATGAAGGAGGTGTGAGCCAACAATCTGTTATAATGTGATCGTTTTACCATAGACTATATCACTATTGTCACCCAACCATAGTCTGAAGCCACCCCTTGATAACCTTAAGCTTGACACAGAATCATTCCAGAAGAAAAACCTAGGCTAGATAGCCAAACAAAGCGTAGCGCACCCTTATCCAAGGATAGTGCATCAAACAAGAGTTGATTAGATATTCAAAACCATAACCAAGAGATATTCCAAGCGAAAACCGAAATATGCTAGCTGCAACAACTGCAACGACAACTCTCCTCCATACTTGTGCACAAATTTGCCAACTGTAGTGTGCACAAGTGTTGCTTCTGTAGTTCTAAGAATGTCTTCCAGAATGAAGACTGGACTCCTGTATTTATACTAAATCTGGCAGACTGCCTGGGCCGACTTCTTACTTTGGGTACTAATTCTTTAGTATATATTGTTTCCTTTAGCCGACTTCTTCTCTTGGAGACTAATAACCTAATACAATTCATTCCCTTGAGCCAACTTGTCTTTTAAGGTTATTAACCAATCAATTAGGTTTTCTTCTTGCTTCCCAAAATATTCTATTCTCGTTAGGTTTACACATGGAGGTAAATACCTCCCACAACTACCATCGTATCAACACCCCCGACATGATAGACCAGTTAGAAATTATATGTCCCATTAACCCACCAACATCTCCAACAACCTCACTTGGGCTCTCATCCCTTTGAGCGCCCAAAAATTATACAAACCACGTCGTTTTAAGGCCATTTGGGCCCCCAGATCTCGATCCATAGCGGCATCAACCTCCTCATGTTCCCTTTCTCTCCATTCAAGCACCATCCTATCAAATACACACACAATTTTGAGTTAGAACCCCTCATTTTGGTCATTTGCATGCCTGTACATGACTTCCTTTGCACATAGTCACGTGTAGGGATCAATATATGTGTCCTATAGTTAATACAGCCATGTATACCTCGTCATATACATGAACTAAACATGGACATCCTGTGAACACCAAAATCTACACTTTGCGCTTCAAATAAATAAAATTGAAAACCTAATTAAAAAATGTAATCCATTGAAATTTAAGAGGAAGAGATCAAGAATTACCTGATCCAAACGGCTCGTGATTTTGTTGCTAGATGCTCCCGCAATCGTCGTTTGAATCGTGGAAGAATTTTGGTCCAATTTGCACTAGTTGAGTAAAAAATCAAAATGGTATGGTAATTTTTTTATTTTATTACTATTTATAAATCACGTTTTACCCTCTTTCTATAGTTTAAACTATTTTTGCACCTAATGGACTAATAGAAAAGTGGATTGAGTTGGTTTTTGCATTTTTAACCTAGGTTTCCTGTAGATTTCAGTACTTTGTCGACCGTTCATCACCTTAGGTAGATATGTTTATTACCCAGCATATAGGATAGGTATCCATTCCATTATGCATTTCCACATCATCCTAAAAATGTCACTCTTTATGCCCTAGGTACGAACCCATTTGTTGCGACACAGAACCTTCCATCTGCTATAAATTCATGTCGTTATCAAGTGGAAGAGACTTCCCAAACATGGTTTCCCTAGTTAGATCCCCTCTTGCATTTGGTGCCCATGCAGAGAATTTTTCATCAGGACTGGGAGTCCCTCACAACTCGTACTTGAATTTATGCTGAGCCTCATTTCTCATTCATACACATGCGACCTTTTACCCCATGGACTCCCAAACGAGTCTTAGTTAAGCTCTTTTTCGACTCGTCTAAAAAGTGAAAAGATTGAAGAATGATTTGTCCCTTTCACACTCGTCAAATTGGATTTGAAAGATCATGAGTCTTAGTTAAGCTCTTTTTCGACTCGTTGCCAAAAATAGAAAAGATCCCCGAGTGAACTTGTCATTTTCACACTTGTAAAGTGGATATTAAAAGACGTCTACTTGGCACAAGTTTATCCCTTTTTCACACCACGTAGACTAAAAGACAAAAAAAATGACATTTTTTGGCGTTAATTTGTGATTGCATCTCATACCCTGCTTGCAGTATTGAGCCTATAGCCGGTTCTTACTTTGTGTTATAAACTGTTTGCCTCAACAGTTTTTCATCCTCAACCAAGCAGAGCCTTGTTTATATCCTTCACAATTTGACACCCTATACCTAGGAGGGAACATCACCCAAGTGTCCATTTCCCACATGCACTTCCCTACATTGAGCATAGGTATGTTCAACTGTTGGAACTATTTTTTCTTACTTGTGACACTCGTTTCCTCCTCTGTATCATAACATTCGTTTATTATGAAAAAACAAAAAAATACGAGCGGGAAGGGAATATTATCTTATATCGGCAGCAGTCATGTCGCCTTTGAACAGAGAACAAAGTTATTTGAGTCCTTTCATCATAATTTTGGGTTTAGCATGGCCTTCAAAAGATGAGCTCATTATAGAGTCTTCTCTACCGACCAGTTACTCTTCCAGTCCCTACAGAGAAATTCATTGATGCCTCCTGCATCTCATGATTTTATCATTGAGTCTATGATGCCAGAGTCTACCATATGTCTCATTCTCTTGTTCAAAGGAAGTCTATCAACCTATGTCGGCCACTCCTCAAAAATCTTGACTTTTCATGTCATCCATACCCTCAATTTGTTTCAAAATCACAAGATACTTATTCCTATCATGAAACCTGGCCCTACTTTCAACATTCATAGGTAACCTTGAACCCAGCAGTCAACATTTCATCATTGGTCATTGACTGGGTGGTTTCCCTTATGTTTGACGGAAAGACATCTATTCACACATAGGGATTTGTGCAGTGTCTTGGATGCCATTAGCCTTATTGGTGGTTTCCTCGCCTTTGTCAACATTTTTCATCATTGAATGTTATTCATAGGGTATTTTTCATGTACCACTTGCACTTGGCACACATGAAAGACGCACAAGTTCATTGGTTCGTGAACTTGTTCTTTGTCTGATTCCCACCAAATCATGAAGCTCCTTCTTTTTACCTCGTTCTGACTGATGAGAGATGCCTTAATACTCTCCTTCCAGTGGGTCTCTTTCCATTGACATCAACCCATTATCTAGAAATGATACCTAGAGTCTTATGAGTACCTTGAGGCTTGCAGTCATTAGTGGCAGGGTCTCTTGCCATCGACAGTTGGGAATACATCAATGTCTCTTGATTGATGGATTCTTCAGGTGTTCGACACCGACTCTTCTATTCACACTTGTAAGAATGTACTCAATGCCTTGATACGTACTTTTATTATTGGTAGGTTGTCTCGCGTTTGTTAATGGTATACATCAATGACCAGTAATCAAACGATGTCTCATAATGTTTGACCTCAACCTATTTATTCACATGATGTAGACTTGCACCATTGGTAGATTGTATAGAAGACTTGAAGACATCACTATGTGGCTGCAGCTTTCCTGAGTTGTTTCTTCCTTTTCATTGGACCATTACCTATATGACTTCAGTAATCATGGGAGATCAGATTGTACTCCATGGTATACATATACTTCATATTGGTTTTGAGACTGATTCTACTGGACCTTGTTTGTGACTATGACAACTATTGGCATGTAACCTCATTTATATTTTCCTATTCATGGCCACAAACACTTGTTTGGTATATTTCCGCATGGATCTGCAGTGTAATTTTGGCAGCCATGTATGCAAAGTCAATACAGAATGTAATGAGAAATCAAGTTCCTCCAACTAGTTCTCTACCACTCCACTTTTGGGTTATTTATAATGTATTTCAACCATCACAAATTCTCCTCTGACCTCACACATTAGGGGACATCTGTTAGAGAAATATTTGACTCACCCTATGCAATCTTGCAGAGAGGGCCCTACTCCATTTCCCTATGCAGACTTACTTTCCATCATTGATGAATCCAAAGACAAAAATAAATATTTTTCCACTTGTACGCACCTTACAAGCTATACAACATGCATATACATTGGCTGCTCCATTACAGCCTGCGTACATCGGGATTTGTGCTAGAAAATCAAAATTTAATGTCGGGTTTCCATGTCACGATACGATATCTCTGATCCTTATCCTTCCATATACTGGAAATGTTCCGACTCGGCCCTTCAGTTGCATTTTTAAGGTTATAAAGAAGTCAATTCCGAGCTATGGAAAAGGAGAGAGAATTCAACTTTGAGAGCAAAGTTACTCTGGAGAAATTATCACTTCGTTATTGAGTCTGCATCCCTTTGTCCTTTAAGTCTTAACACAGTGTGCATCCCCAAAGCTCTTCCCTTATTGATGGAGAACTTCTTTGTCTCCCTTATATGAGCTTGCCTTTAGTGGAGGATTGAAGTGGTGGAGGCCCAATTGGAAGGAACTCGGTTTCTTGGTTTTGAATCGTGTCGATACAGAAGTCTGTAATGTTTTCTCTTTTGATGATCATTTATTAATAGAAATACTCACTTCCCGTCCAATTGATATCTTGAAAATATATGAATTTTTATCCATGGGCATGTTTGTTTTGTATATCAATGGATTATGCTATCTAATGTGCTAACCTTTTATATTATCACTATATGCTTGCTCTTCTTGTTTGTTGAGAACTTGTTGCAAGTATAAAGCTTTGGGTCGAAGTGCTCAATGGTGGAAACCATCAAACATTTGGATGAGGTAGGTCTCTTTCTTACCTTGCTTGCACATTGGTTTATATACCATATGTTGGAATTGAGTTGATTTTTTTAGTCATACCTGTTTGTTGTGGTTCACCCTAGCCATAGAGAGATTTTCCTCATAACAATGATGGATATATGGGTTAAAAAGAAAATTCCAAATTGTCCTATCATGTTATAAATAAGTGATGCAACATATATATGACTACTCACTTCCTTCTACATCAACAACCAATAAATGCAAAATCAGTAAGTATAAGAAGCTTCCATTCTCTAACGAGACAAATTGTTTCATGAAAACCTACTATAGTGAAATTGTAAATTGGAATTTTAACAATAATATGTAATCCATGAAAGGATTACTATGCTAAGGTTTCTTTAAAAAACTAGAGATGTCATTTTCACAATAAAATTTCCTACCTCATAAAAAAATTAGAGATTTCATTTTCACAATAAAAGTTCCTACCTCATAACTCCTTGTTCCTACTTCATCACTCCTTGTAGTGTTGAGCATGCTAGCTCTAAAATATATATAGCTATGTATCTAATAACTTTATCACACTAACACAATTTTTTATATTGAAAATCAAATTAGAATGGCATGAATGGATCCCTACATGAGTTGTCAACGGAGGTGAATGAAGGTGGAGGGAATTACAACAGAGAGGTCAATTTTCTCATGACTTGTCACCTCTCTATCAATGGAAAGGATAGGTTATATCTGGTTCTATTTTGGCGTGATTTTTGATCGCTTCATGTCTCAAGGATTCTTCTACTGGGGTCTATTTGAAAATACTTACTAACATGGCCTTTGCATGAAGATCTTTATTGAATAGAATATTCTAAGTTTCCAATGAATGTGGATGCCATGGACAAGCCTTTTGGAGGGATATAAGATACACTAGATTTCACATTGTTGGGGATCCATTCCACAAAGTAAGAGGAAATCTTACTCTGAACATTAATCATTTTCCCATCCACCTCTTTGGTGCTCATATTGCCTCCAAACACTGCAGATGCAATAAGATAC
>SNQJ01S0071053.1:39764-82770 GCA_010110895.2 Picea sitchensis
GTGTGTTTCCTTCCTTTTCTTTAACTCGGGACAATGATTCTTGTAGTGACCATACTTTCAAAAATTGAAGCATTGTATTCTTGACATATCTTTCTCTTGATTTGGTTTCTTTTTAGAACCAAACTTCTTTTTATTTATGAAATTCTTGAACTTTGTTGTGAAGGCTTGATCATCGTATCTCTTTTGAGGTTTCTCTTTTGCACTGATCCTTGATTCTTCTTGTGCACAACAAGTCTAAATCTCTTCAAATGTAGGATACTACTTCTTTGTGTTCATGCTTACGGCAAATGCATCCCATACCTTGGGAAGACCATTGAGAACTATATTTACCAGTCCCTTCTCTGAGATGATCTCTTCAATAGCTTGTAGTTGATCTCTTAACTTAGAGATCCTCACAAATTATGATGTTATGCTATCATCATAATTCATCTTGATGTCACGGAGCTCATTCTTCAGACTCATTACTTGTCCAATGTTTCTGACTGAGAAGATGTTTGTTAGGGCATCGTACATATTCTTCGATGAGTCAAGATGGGATATGTAGGGTATAAAGTGGAATTTTATATATTCCACTATGATACTCATGGAATTGATGTCACCATCTCTGAACTTATCCATAACCAAAAAATTCTACGGTTCCTTCTCTTTTCCTTCTTCAAAAACTGGTTCCACGATCTTTCCTTTCACGATATCCAACACTTTATTCTTGTCAAGGATGAGGTCAATCCTTGTCTTCCACACTCTGAACTTAGAAGCCCCATCTAACTTTTTTTCAGACTTCATAGAGTAGGTCATGGTTTCCTTGACTTGGTCAACCCTAGATTTGATCAAAAACTCAAACTTGATGTCTTGTCTTGCTGAGATTACCAGGAGGTGTGCTAGGCTAGGGCACACTAGTCTATCCAGAAATTAGGTCAAACCCTTCACTTAAGGTGCCTAAATGATAGGGTTAGGGTTTCTGTAACTGCACCTGCTAGTAACCCTAGCGACAGTGATTTAGTAACTGCTCCTTCTAGAAACCCTAGCGGTAGTTCTTCAATGAGCTTAGTATCCTTATGGATATGCTCCCTACCAATGGGTAGAATGAATGAAGGAGGTGTGAGCCCACAATCTATTATAATGTGCTCATTTTACCATAGACAATATCACTATTGTCACGCAGCCATAGTCTGAAGCCACCCTTTGATCGCCTTAACCTTGACACAGAATCGTTCTGGAAGAAAAACCTAGGCTAGATAGCCAAACAAAGAGTAGTGAACCCTTCTCCAAGGATAGTGCATCAAACAAGAGTTGATTAGATATTCGAAACCATAACCAAGAGATATTCCAAGACAAAACCGAAATATGCTAGCTGCAACATCTCCAACGACAACTCTCCTCCATACTTGCGCACAAATTGGCCAACTGCAGTGTGCACAAGTGTTGCTTCTGCAGTTCTGAGAATGTCTACCAGAATGAAGACTGGACTCTTGTATTTATACTAAATCTGGCAGACTGCCTGGGCCGACTTCTTATTCTGGGTACTAATTCTTTAGTATATATTGTTTCCTTTAGCCAACTTCTTCTATTGGAGACTAATAACCTAATACAATTCATTCCCTTGATCCAACTTGTCTTCTAAGGTTATTAACCAATCAATTAGGGCTTCTTCTTGCTTCCCAAAATATTCTATTCTCGTTAGGTTTACACGTGGAGGTAAATACCTCCCACAACTACCATCGTATCAACACCCCCGACGTGATAGACCAGTTAGAAAGTATATGTCCCATTAACCCACCAACATCTCCAACAACCTCACTTGGGCTCTCATCCCTTTGAGCGCCCAAAAATTATACAAACCACATCGTTTTAAGGCCATTAGGGCCCCCAGATATCGATCTATAGTGGCATCAACCTCCTCATGTTCCTTTTCTCACCATTCAAGCACCATCCTGTCAAATACACACACAATTTTGAGTTAGAACCCCTCATTTTGGTCATTTGCATGCCTATACGCGGCTTCCTTTGCACATAGTCGCGTGTAGGGATCAATATACGCGTCCTATAGTTAATATAGGCGTGTATACCTCATCGTATACGCGAACTAAACACGGACATCTTGCGTACAGCAAAATCTACACTTTGCGCTTCAAATAAATAAAATTGAAAACCTAATTAAAAGATGTAATCCATTGAAATTGAAGAGGAAGAGATCAAGAATTACCTTATCAAAATGGCTCATGATTTCGTTGCTAGATGCTCCCGCAATTGTCGTTTGAATCATGGAAGAATTTTGGTCCAATTTGCACTAGTTGGGTAAAAAATCAAAATGGTATGGTATTTTTTTATTTTATTACTATTTATAAATCATGTTTTACCCACTTTCTATAGTTTAAACCATTTTTGCACCTAATGGACTAATAGAAAAGTGGATTGAGTTGGTTTTTGCAGTTTTAACCTAGGTTTCCTGTAGATTTTAGTACTTTGTCGACCGTTCGTCACCTTAGGTAGGTATGTTTATTACCCAGCATATAGGATAGGTATCCATTCCATTATGCATTTCCACATCATCCTAAAAATGTCACTCTTTATGCCCTAGGTACGAACCCATTTGTTGCGACACATATCCTTCCATCTGCTATAAATTCATGTCGTTATCAAGTGCCAGAGACTTACCAAACATGGGTGCCCTAGTTAGATCCCTTGTTGCATTTGGTGCACATGCAGAGAATTTTTCATTAGGACCAGGAGTCCCTCAAAACTCATACTTGAATTTATGTTGAGCCTCATTTCTCATTCATACACATGCGACCTTTTACCCCATGGACTCCCAAACAAGTCTTAGTTAAGCTCTTTTTCGACTCGTATAAAAAGTGAAAAGATTGAATAGTGATTTGTCCCTTTCACACTCGTTAAATTGGATTTGAAAGATCATGAGTCTTAGTTAATCTCTTTTCCGACTCGTTACCAAAAATAGAAAAGATTCCCGAGTGAACTTGTCGTTTTCACACTTGTAAAGTGGATTTGAAAAGACATCTACTTGGCACAAGTTTATCCCTTTTTCACACCAAGTAGACTAAAAGAGATAAAAAATGACATTTTTTGGCGTTAATTTGTGATTGCATCTCATACCCTGCTTGCAATATTGAGCCTATAGTCGGTTCTCACTTTGCATTATAAACCGTGTTCTTTAACAGTTTTTCATCCTCAACCAAGAAGAGCCTTGTTTATATCCTTCGCAATTTGACACCCTATACCTAGGAGGGAACATCCCCCGAGTGTTCATTTCCCACATGCACTTCCCTGCATTGAGGATAGGTATGTTCCACTACTGGAACTAGTTTTGCTTACTTGCGACACTCGTTTCCTCCTCTATATCATAACATTCGTTTGTTATGAAAAAACAAAAAAATACGGGCGGGAAGGGAATATTATCTTATATCGGCAGCAGTCATGTCGCCTTTGAATAGATAACAAAGTTATTTGAGTCCTTTCATCATAATTTTGGGTTTAGCATGGCCTTCGAAAGCTGAGCTCATTACAGATTCTTCTCTACCGACCGGTTACTCTTCCAGTCCCTACAAAGAATTTCATTGATGCCTCCTGCATCTCATGATTTTATCATTGGGTCTATGATGCCAAAGTATACCATATGTCTCATTCTCTTGTTCAAAGGAATTCTATCAACCTATGTCGTCCACTCCTCAAAACTCTTGACTTTTCATCTCAGCCATACCCTCAATTTGTCTCAGAATCACATGATACTTTAGTCCTATCATGCACCTTGTCCCTACTTTCAACATTCGTAGGTAACCTTGAACCCAACAGTCGACATTTCATCATTGGTCATTGACTGGGTGGTTTCCCTTATGTTCGACGGCAAGACATCTATTGACACATTAGTATTTGTGCAGTGTCTTGGATGCCATTAGAATTATTGGTGGTTTCCTCGCCTTTGTCAACAGTTTTCATCATTGAATGTTATTCATAGGGTATTTTTCATGTACCGCTTGGACTTGGCACACACGAAATACACACAAGGTCATTGGTTCGTGAACTTGTTCTTTGTCCAATTGCCACCAAATCATGAAGATCCTTCTTTTTACCTCATTCTGACTGATGAGAGATTCCTTAATACTCTCCTTTCAATGGGTCTCTTTCCATCGACATCAACCCATTATCTGGAAATGAGACCTAGAGTCTTATGAGTACCTTGAGGCTTGCAGTCATTAGTGGCAGGCTCTCTTGCCATCGACAGTTGGGAATACATCAATGTCTCTTGATTGATGGATTCTTCAGGTTTTCGACACCGACTCTTCTATTCACACTTGTAAGAATGTACTCAGTGCCTTGATACATACTTT
The DNA here is from genome assembly GCA_010110895.2 of Picea sitchensis. Classification (NCBI taxonomy): domain Eukaryota; kingdom Viridiplantae; phylum Streptophyta; class Pinopsida; order Pinales; family Pinaceae; genus Picea; species Picea sitchensis. Next base: position 44,108 of record SNQJ01S0071053.1, read on the forward strand.
CATTATTGGTAGCTTGTCTCGCGTTTGTTAATGGTATACATCAATGACCAGTAATCAAACGATGTCTCATAATGTTCGAACTCAACCTATTTATTCACATGATGTAGACTTGCACCATTGGCAGATTGTATAGTAGACTTGAAGACATCACTATGTGGTTGCATCTTTCCTGAGTTATTGCTTCCTTTTCATTGGACCATTACCTATATGACTTCAGTAATCATGGGAGATCAGATTGTACTCCATGATAAACATATATCTTCATATTGGTTTTGAGACTAATTCTACTGGACCTTGTTCGTGACTATGACAACTATTGGCATGTAAACTCATTTGTATTTGCCTATTCATGGCCACAGACACTTGTTTGGTATATTTCCGCATGGATCTGCAGTGTAATTTTGGCAGCCATGTATGCAAAATCAATACAGAATGTAATGAGAAATCAAGTTCATCCAATTGGTTCTCTACCACTCCACTTTTGGGTTATTTATAATGTATTTCGGCCATCACAAATTCTCCTCTGACCTCACACACTAGGGGACATCTGTTAGAGAAAGACTTGACTCACCCTATGCAATCTTGCAGAGAGGGCCCTACTCCATTTCCCTATGCAGACTTACTTTCCCTAATTGATGAATCCAGAGACAAAAATAAATATTTTTCCACTTGTACACACCTTACAAGCTATACAACATGCATATACATTGGCTGCTCCATTACAACCCACGTACATTGGGATTTGTGCTAGAAAATCAAAAGTTAGTGTCAGGTTTCCATGTCACGATATGATATATATGATCCTTGGCCTACCATATACTATAAACGTTTCGACTCGGCCCTTCAGTTGCATTTTTAAGGCTATAAAGAAGCCAATTCTGAGCTATGGAAAAGGAGAGAGAATTCAACTTTGAGAGCAAAGTTACTCTAGAGAAATTATCACCTTGTTATTGAGTCTGCATACCTTTGTCATTTAAGTTTTAACACAGTGTTCATCCCCCAAGCTCTTCCCTTATTGATGGAGAACCTCTTTGTCTCCCTTATATGAGCTTGCCTTTGGTGGAGGATTGAAGTGGTGGAGGCCCAGTTGGAAGGAACTCGGTTTCTTGGTTTTGAATCGTGTCGATATGGAAGTCTGTAATGTTTTCGCTTCTGATGATCATTTATTAATAGAAATACTCCTTTCCCATCCAATTGATATCTTGAAAATATATTAATTTTTATCCATGGGCATGTTTGTTTTGTATATTAATGGATTATATTATCTAATGTGCTAACCTTTTATATTATCACTATATGCTTTCTCTTCTTGTTTGTTGAGAACTTGTTGCAGGTATAAAGCTTTGGGTCAAAGTGCTCAATGGTGGACACCATCAAACATTTGGATGAGGTAGGTCTCTTTCTTACCTTGCTTGCACATTGGTTTATATAGCATATGTTGGAATTGAGTTGATTTCTGCAGTCATACCTGTTTGTTGTGGTTCACCCTAGACATAAAGAGATTTTCCTCGTAACAATGATGGATATATGGGTTAAAAAGAAAATTCCCAATTATCGTATCATGTTATAAATAAGTGATTCAACATCTATATGACTACTCACTTCCTTCTACATCAACAACCAATAAATGCAAAATCAATAAGTATAAGAAGCTTCCATTTTCTAATGAGACAAATTGTTTCATGAAAACCTACTATAGTGAAATTGTAAATTGGAATTTTAACAATAATATTTAATCCATGAAAGGATTACTATGCTAAGGTTTCTTTAAAAAACTAGAGATGTCATTTTCACAATAAAATTTCCTACCTCATAAAAAAATTAGAGATTTAATTTTCACAATAAAAGTTCCTACCTCATAACTCCTTATTCCTACTTCATCACTCCTTGTAGTCTTGAGCATGCTAGCTCTAAAATATATATAGCTATGTATCTAATAACTTTATCACACTAACACAATTTTTTATATTGAACATCAAATTAGAATGGCATGAATGGTTCCCTACATGAGTTGTCAACAGAGGTGAATGAAGGTGGAGGGAATTACAACAGAGAGGTCAATTTTCTCATGACTTGTCACCTCTCTATCAATGGAAAGGATAGGTTATATCTGGTTCTATTTTGGTGTGATTTTTTATCACTTCATGTCTCAAGGATTCTTCTACTGGGGTCTATTTGAAAATACTTACTAACATGGCCTTTGCATGAAAATATTTATTGAATAGAATATTCTAGGTTTCCAATGAATGTGGATGCCATGGACAATCCTTTTGGAGGGATATAATATACACTAGATTTCACATTGTTGGGGATCCATTCCACAAAGTAAGAGGAAATATTGCTCTGAACATTAATCATTTTCCCATCCACCTCTTTGGTGCTCATCTTGCCTCCAAACACTGCAGATGCAATAAGATACCTGCCATGATAGGGATCTCCAACACACATCATGTTATCGGAATGTCACATCTATGATGTAAGCTCGGGATTGATGATGTCTCTATATTATTGTGAATTGTGAAAGTTCAAGGGAGCAAATCCAACCATGAAAAAGTGGAAGTGAAGGAAGAGGAAGGGAATAAGATCCATCCCCAACTTCCTAATATCTGAGTGCATCTAACGAGAAAACCTCAGGCAGTAGGTGACTTCACCCATTGTTGCAAAGATCAGGGGGTTCAAATCCACATCATGGTTCCTAAATCGAATCGGAATAAATTCCAATATAAGTTGATTCAATTCTATGTATTCAATTGTTAGGTATTAGTAATGAAAATAGGCATCAATGATAGTTAATATCCAAGTGCAACTAGAGGCTTGTTGCCCAAATATTAGTGTTGCATTCTTAGGGTTATCAGAACTTAAATTGTTATTTCCTCATGTCAAAATCAACAAGGAAATGAAGTCATACTTGGTCATTCAATTGCCTCTTAGGATAACCACTTAGTCTCTTAGGCTTAGTATAAGGATTGGGATTATGAAAATAGACGAGTAACATTGAGTTCCATTAAAATCAACAATAGTGTTGCTCACAGGAATGTAGTTTACCGCATAGGTGTGGCCCATCATGGAATAAGTCATAGAGAAAATAGGATTAATTATTCATATCATAAATTAAAAACGTGTTCAAAGGTAAATAATATAGTTCAATACCTTATTACAATGCAATAGGATATGCATATTTACAACAACTTACAAAGTAATTAACACCATATCCAATCAATACAATATCATAATCCAATCAACACAAGATCATAAACACTTAACAGACCAAATAATTCCAGTCACTCATATATGCACCAAAGCATTGGATTTCTATGAAAAATAGAGAGCCAAAACCAATGCATGCATTACTTTTTTTACAATTTGGATCCCCAAGTTCCCCATGAAATTACTTTCACTTAGAAGTATATCCATAAGAGGTTTCAGTTTTCGACCTAAGGGAAAGAAAATAACCAACTAAGATTTCAACCTACCTAATAGCTCAAAAAGAGAACAATTGAACTGAACAACCTACTCCAAAACTTAGATCGAAAATTGAGCTTGAAAATTTTCCCATTCGCTGGAAACTCTTCCTGCTCTCCATCCAAATCAATGAGATAAAAACTCTTCTTGCTAGCCCCAACTCGTCAATTTGATATGGCACCAACCACAAGGGGTCAGATTTGACTTTTTCACTAGTTAATTTTTTTAATTTTTTTCAATGAGTAATTCTTTTTAATTACTATCCATTTTTTTTCCTCAGAAAAAAATCACATTTTTGTAACCAAATAAGTCATAAAAATACATTACTCATGATGCTTCTGCACGCTGGATTTCCCATACTGACTGATCTAAAACAATGCTCAAAAGATTTACTCTACTCATTGTGCCCAATGCACTCTTAACCTGTTAAAAAAGAGGTATTAATTAAACATAGCCTCCATAGGTGCTATTACTTTGTCCCATTTCTAATTTTCTGAATGAGCCCAAAAGAAATATATCCCAATGACATTAAGCTCACATATATAACATAAAACATAAAATGATATATAAAGTAAACAACATTGTGCACACTAATTCCAGATTATAGGTATTGCCTAGTTTCAAACATCTCACCCTCTACTGACTCAACAAAATGAGTCTCACCAACCAAATAACTTAACCCCTCCTTGGACAAAGAATTTTCTTGTTGGTTCAGCTCCCTATAAACATGACTGATTGTGAAAGAGTCAAATTTCTAAAAAAAATAAAAATAGTTTTTTTTTTAACTACCATCCTTATGATACCTTGGTAAGTCATTATTTTTTTATATGTCATGCCACCTTATCTTATTAGTATCTTATTAAATTCTCTCTCAAATTCAAATTTTTTTAACTACCATCCTTATGATACCTTGATAATTCGTTATTTTTTTATATGTCTTCCACATGCCACTTATCTTATTAGTATCTTATTAAATTTGCTTACTCCATAAATTCTCCATAACTGCAACGTTCTGAGGTTCCTTATGTTTTCCCGCTTCAAATTGTGGTTCCATGACCTTGCCTTTCACGAGATCCAATACTTTATTCTTGGAAAGGATGAGGTAAATCCTTGTCTTCCATACTCTGATGTTAGAAGCCCCTTCCAACTTGTTTTCTGAATTCATAGAGTAAGTCATTATTGTTCGACTTGGTCAACCTTTGATTTCTTGGCTTGCTGGGAATACCAAGAGGTGCTCTAGGTTAGGGCACACTAGGCTATCCAGAAATTAGGTCAATCTCTCCACTTAAGGTGCCTTAACAAGAGGGTTAGGGTTTCATTGCTGCAACAAAGCTTTTACTGCAACTGTAAGCGACAAAACTTTGACTACAACTGCAACTGTAACTGAGCAAATCCTCCCAATCTATCTTCCAGTGGTTAGAATGTCCGAAGATAGTGTGGGCCCATAACCTGTTAGAATAATAGGTGTGCTCGTTTCACCATAGACAATATAGAAATATTGTCACCCAACCATAGGCCGAAGCCACCACCGAGCACTTTAACCTTGATAGAGAGAATAATTCTGGAAGAAAAACCTAGAACCAATAGCCAATTAAGGTAGCGTACCTCTCTCTAGAGCTAGTGTACCAGGCAGAAAGTCCAAATCATAACCAAGAGAAATTCCAAGCCAAAACCGCAAGATTCCAGTTGCAGCAGTTGCAACTCCTCTCCAAACTTGCGCACAACAGGTTTTCTGCAATTGAGAGAGAGTGAGACCCAAATGAGCTCTAGCACCCTGTATTTATACTGCTCCATCTTAGCTTTCTGGGCCGACTCCTCTTTCTGGGCACTAATAACTCAATATTAATTATTTCATTAAGCCAACTAGTCTTCTAGAGTTATTATCCAAGTCTTTAAGGTTTCTCTTGCTTCCTGGAATATTCTAGTCTCGACATGATTACATGTAGAGGTTAATACCTCCCTCAACTACCATAATATCAACAGGAACTACCTCTGGTATCCTATAGAGATGACCCCCCAGAGTAGCAATGGCACTACAGGATCGAGACTCATAAATAGAATTGTGCTTCCACATATATGTATGGCCCAAAAGAACATCACAGACATCCAATGGGGCAACATCACATAATACCTCATCCTTGAAGGGTTGGATGTTGTATTACAATTTGCATTGTTGGCTGACATGAAGATCTCATCCCTGGCGAAGCCACTCGATGTTGTATGGTTGCGGGTGTGGTGTTGTCGACAATCCCAACTGTTTGATGACCTCTGCTGAGATGAGGTTCTTCCGACGTCCACTATAAAAAATAAAATGCAGCGAGGTCTCTTTCACCCACATCTATGAATGAAAAAGGTGTTCCCCCTCTTCATGATCTACTTGTTCTTTTGGTTGAATTGTGGTGGTTGCGATAATAGCAGTAGGGTCTGTGTCGATGATCTATCTTCTACTAGTATTTTCTGAATCAGATTTCGAATCAGGGTTTGACTCCTTGTCTTTGATATCGACAACCAAACACTGTTTTGAGAGACATTCATCGGTGTTGTGCCAAGGGATTTTGTGGAAATCACACCATTTTCTAGTTTCTTTCGTCCTTTCATTACTCTTCTTTTCCTGTGTCTTGGAATGGTTTTCTAAAGTCTGGTTGTTAGGGTCATCTTTACCATACTTTGGTTGTTTCGAATTTGCAGACCAAAACTCCCGCTTGTTCTGATGCTTAAATTTCTGATCGATTTTAACAACATATCGATAAGAAACACCTAGTCATGAGATGTCTATAAAATCCATTTAAATTTGGATGTATCTGTGTAGAGCCCCATGGTATTTTAGAACCAGATGTGGCTCAGAGTCTTTGATACCCAGCTTGGTGCGCAAGGTATGGAAGGTATTGGTGAACTCCAAAACTTCTTGGCCCCTCTCTTGCTACAGTGTGGTCCATCTCATGTACTGGTCGTCATAGTTTCCAACAAGGTAATATTGTTCCTTGACTGCATCCACAAAAAAATCCCAAGTGGGCTCGGCCCCAGATATTCCCGAATCCTCTGTGGAACTTTTCTCCCATTAAGTTTCCCACCAATGTTTGACACGGGGGAGAGCCTTAAGGAGTGTGAAGGTGATATTTTTCCTATCAGAGAAATTATGAACAGAGAAATAACCTTCTAGCTGATTTAACCATTTTTCTAGGGCATTTATCTGTCCTTCAAATATGGGAATATCAAAATTAACTTGTACCTTGAAAGGTGAGGTGCCTCCAAAGTGGACTCTTGATGAAGATGTGTCAATTTTTATCGGTAGGCATTGAAGGATTTGGGCAAAATTCTCCATCATTTCGTCTCTCTATCGCGTGAGAGCTTGCTCAAGCAACATATTAATAGAATCATCTGCTCTATCATTTTTCTTTTCTTCCATCATGGAGGGTTTCTTGGGCATGCGAGATCGATTTTCCCCAAGAGAGACAAGATCGAGACCCAACTTTCTATACTCAGACCTCGTTGAGGTCATGCACTGAAAAAAACGATCGAGAGCAGTATGCTCTGATACCACTGATCTGAATTATTTTCGGCACGAAATTAGAGCAGAGATATAATAAATAAATGTACAAAGATATCTTGGATATCCAATAATATAACATAAATATATCAGAGATAAAACCATAAACACTGATACACAGTAATACACAATTTCTATTAATGAGCGAAATGTACAAAACTGTAGAAATACAGAGTGAAAGACTCTCTAGAATGGTGGCAGCTTATCTCTGAAAAGAGATGTGACGGATACTCACATTCACAAGAATATGGTTACAATGAGGCTCTAAAGTCCTTTTTAACATAAAGAAAATCCAAAACCCTAACCCCAGAAGATGAAAAGCCAACAGTTTTGTGGACCCTATTTTTGGGTAGTTTGGTGTATCAACTTCCTGAGGGCGTAACTTTGGCATACGATCTCCATTTGGAGCACACGATAGCTCGTTGGAAATGTATCATCAAGGAGATTCATTTCCAGGGCTCAATTAGAGAATTTGTTTATCATTAAGGTGATTGATCCTAAAAAACTTCATTTAGGCCCTCAAAATGGCCCCAAAAGTTTAGGAACCAAAAAGCTGCTAAAAATAGTAAGTTGTTAGAAGACTGTTTTGAGCCAGTTGGAATAGGTGGGTGGCCACTGATATCCACCTGGATCACTTCTCACCACTTTACTCAGTAACTGGTATAAGGTTTTCTCTATCACCTTCTAGATCAAAATCTTGTTTATTCTCTCCTACAACGAGGAAGTCCATAAAAAGGCAGATGCCTTTTTCATCATTGTATTCAAGTGCATAGGCCATTATAGTTCCTCTTGTCAGGTCAAAACTTCTTCCTACTTTCACCAGTTGATTACCAATGAGGCTCCCAACGGGTCCCTGTAGGTAAACCAACATGACTTCACCCATGTCTCCAACACCTTTCACTGTAGTAGTAACATTGGAAACATCAAAACTATCTACGAAAGGTATGAAAGCCCCATCTACTCGCACAAATGTTTTTGTTTCAAAACAAAACAACTAAATTAGAACTGAGCATGCTTTCTAAAATTAGTTAAGGTGTACATCATGAATGGGATTCTGAAGTTTCTGGAAATAACCTGGATTCATGCCAGCAAAAATGCCATACCACATATCATATGTGATGAAGATGTTGCCCTCTCAACAACACCCAAGTAGACACCACTACCAAGGTTTTGTGGCAATGAATGAAACATCTTCTGGTTTGGATAGTCTAAATCTCTTTCTACATGATGGTTTGTCAAGAATCCAACCTGACGAGAGCCATTTCAACTTTTATCTATAGCTTCCATTGTTCCATATGTTTTTTGGCTTGCAACCTATAACAAGGTTTAGTAGAAAGACATGAGAGATGTTAATGACAAAAAAAGGCTTATCACTGCTAAGCATGCAAACAAATAAAAGACAAAAATCATAAGCAAAACACAGAAAACAATAGGAAATAGCCTCTACTTGATAAGTACACAGAAAACAATAGGAAATAGCCTCTGCTTGATAAGTACGCAGAAAACAGTAGGAAATAGCTTCTGCTTGATAAGTGTGAGATGTGTAGATAGGAAATATAACTAAAATTGATAGAGAAGCATTTGCAACCAGGAAAAGCATCTGCTAGGGGAAATCTTAGTGGTTAAGTTTTGTCATTGGGTTGCCTTAGTCTATGATAAAATATCGCCAATTATAAAGGTCTAGATCAAATCTTATAGACCATTGAGAACATAAATGCCTCATTACCACCATAAAACAACACATTGTCACAAAAACAATGACATACAAGTGCATGCTAACCACACACTAAATTTAAAATAGGTTACATCAAACCACATTTATCACAAGATAAATATGTTTCATGTCTTAAAGGATTTCTTTCCACCATAGGTGAAACTACTAAGACGGTCCATTACCAAAACCCATTGTCCAAAAGTTGCATTGTAAGCTTCTAACATTCGCAGCCACCATGTGGCTAGACCCTATACAAACTCCCAAACATTGGTTTCCTTTCCTTCTCCACTCAAATTGGATTATAATTGTCAAAAAAAAAGTTACAGAGACATCTCCCAGTTGCAACCAGGATTACAAAACTCAAAATGTGTATTCCCCGCACCCATGCCTTATGTACAACACACTAGTAGATAAAAACCATGGGCAATTATACCTATTTAGCATTTGAATGTGTAGGAAGTTTATTTCGATGTGCACAAAGCACTCACATATCTCTTTCTTCTTCTCTTTCTTTAATGTACTATGAATTTCATGTATTATTTGGTTCTATGCTTTTACTGTAGCCTAGGGCACCCGAGCAGCTTTGTTTTCACTGATCGTACTTCCTAGTCCTATTGACATCTTTTGGTCATTTGTTAAACATTAATAAATTATCTTATCTTGTCTCATATACAAATATGTCTATGTATACCAGTGATAATTAATGAAACCCCAAATTTGGATGCTAGACCACTCTTCATATCTCACCAATCTTCATATGTCAGTGTCTTACCAATGCAGCAAGTAGCTCTAAGCTACAATTTGGTCCATACATGTCTAAAAAATGAACCTCTAGACAGCCCCAAAAAAATGGATAGTCACATCAGGCTTTGTCAATTAGTATCCAGGTCATATAAAACTTTGTACCAATTCAAAATGGAATCTGAAGTGTACACAAATTTATGGTAATCTCATCGGCGCTAATAGATACAACCCAAAAAGCAAGAATCTGTATAAACTAAAATACCAAAAACATTATTCGAAATTGAAGAAAAAACTAAAATACGAAAAAGCATGATTTGAAATTGAAGAAAAGAAAAGCATTAGAGTGCTTATGGATTTCCCATCTTTTTGGGTGCGGTGTCATGGACCAATTTTGAAAAAAAAAATCAGCGGTTGAAGGGAGACGAGATTTGTCTGAGGGAGGCCGATGTATCTGTTCAAAGGAAGTATACAAATTATCCGAACTTACATAAATTTTACATTTGCTTCCTCCTCCTTTTTCTCTGGTTTCGTCTGGTCTGGTATGTCCCTGTACGTCTAGTTGTGCGTTTCAATCTGTGTGTGGTCTGGTGTCTGAATCAGAGTCTATGCATGTGCCTTAAAGTCGATTGTGTTACGTAGTATGTGACGGAGGAGGAGGCAATTGGATTTTGATCATCCACAACTTCAAAGGAAGGGCGGCTCACCTGATCAATGGCCACTGCTCTCTGAATAATGGGTTCTTTTAATTCCAGGTAATTTTTACTATGATTTCATTTGACCTCTGTTGTCACAGACACCATAGTTTTTTTTTTTTAAATTAATGTGAGCAATTCAAATATATATCTGTCTATCTCAATCTCAAGTCTCATGCATGACCTTCCTTTCATTCTCAAAATTATTCAGCGTTGCCTCGAGGGTTTGTCAAAATTATTCAGCGTTGCCTCGAGGGTTTGGTTCGATTCTTTAATGCTCTGTTGTTGTAATGGATAGGAACCTCAATCTGGAAAGAGTGATCAATGCTCTTTCTCAATAATAGCGGGGCTTCAATTCCAGGTACATTCCCTAGTCCTTTCATTTCAGCGATCCTATGTCCAGATTTTTTTTTCTGTTAATTTGAGCAATCCCATGTCAAACGTTGCAATGATGGGAATGGCTCATTGAAATCATGTCAATAGTTTAGTTTCTCCATCTTTCTTTCTGTCAATTTCAGTGATCACATGTCCAATCTTGCAATGATGGGAAGGGACAGGRTATYCCATAGCCACTAGTGTTTATTGTTTTTGCTTCCCCATTAGTTTAGTGTCTCTTGACAACATCATTTATTTATCTCTGTTTTGTGTGTCTCTTGACAACATCATTAGATAGACGATCTATATGTCTGTCTAGGGACATGCCATCGATATGTGTGAGATTTATATGTCTGTCTAGGCAGTACATTCAAAACATACGCCCATGAAATTGTCTTAAAGCATTTGGTCAATTGTATATGCCAGTCTCTATAGATCCATAGTGCCAGAGCATCCAAAGTTTCCATAGTGCCAGAGTAGTGGAACAAGTTCAATTGCCAGAGTAGTGCCACTTTAGAAGCATCCAAAGCCTCCATAGTGCCAGAGTAGTGGAACAAGTTCAATTGTATATGCCAGTCCAGTCATGACATTAGGAACAAGTTCAATTGTATATGCCAGTCCAGTCATGACATTGTATATGCCAGTCCAATAGGAGTAACATTGTGATAGAAACATGGCCATCTGCAAAGTGTRATTTGGCCGAGATAAAGTCGATGGTGTAGCTTCCCTCCTTGACATATTGCAATGAAAGTGGCTTCTGTTGAACGTAACATGTCCAGAGACCTTCACTGATCACAACCTGCTTCGGATTTGGAAGTCGCTTCCAAAGAAAAGGAATGGACAACATTTGTGCCTGAAAGCTCAATTGCATATTGTGACCAATCTAAAGCTTCAGAGAATCATCGAGATAATCCAAATAATCTCGTCGAAGTAATCCAATTCCAGCACTTTCGGTTTGAATGCCATGCATGGTGAGGATTAGCTCCCAGAAACGTATATGTCCGCAACATATAGTCCAAAGTGTTTCCAACATAGGGAAAGGTAGAATCTGTTAAACTTATAACTGTCTCTAACAACAATAACGACCCTGGAAAATCAACAGATCGTGATGGTTGTATAAGCTGAAACTTTAGTTCCTTCCTTCCAATGGTAGAAGGTTTCATTCCTTTCCTTAATAACATTTTTAAATAAAACCTCTTAAGAAAGAGGTAAGGTAGGGTGTAACTCTTTTGAAAGTACTCCAAATAGAGTTATTTAAGTGACTCGTCCATGAGCCCAAGCAGGCCAAGTGTTGTAACCATGCTCTGACACCATTTTGTCACACACCCACGATGGAAAATATAATTTTTCGCCTTTATCAAAGGATAGAATCCCCAAATTTCTACAGGGGCCTAGCACAGGCGAGATCTTCCTTATCCTCCTCCATGTGACCACTACCCGCGACCATAGGCTTAACCTAAATGACGCGTCACGTTTCGCAACTTCGAAACTTCTGATGCAAGGCGCCCCAACACCTCCAACTCCCGAGTTCCGAAAGGGGTTAGTAGCCGTTAGATCCTTCCTTTGGCCTCCGTCCATGTGACCATTTACTACTACCCGGAGCCTAACTCCAAGGTGCATCGGAGCTTCGCTTGCCGTGAGTTCTCACGACCTCCCTTCTTGAATTTTATACCATCTGAGTCAGCGAAATGTTGATACCTCACCACGTGCCCTCCTTAATGGACAAACGCAATCAATTCATGATTTTGCATATCGCGAGTTCAAAAAACTCTTACCTCTGATTTCCCAGTCATTAAATCTCGACAAGGTTAGATTTAAGGTTCAACTTCCTCCTTCTATCAATGGCTATGATCGTTTTCCCCCCTTCTTTTTTTCTTTACTGACCTTCGGATAGGACCATATGCGATGATCGAATACCCAAACTACAGGTGGCTACTATGGCACTTTGAAACCTCGGCATTTGAGGTTCTTACTCACACGATCCATTCTTGTTGGTATATTAAACCCCGAAGCAAAGGATTCAGTGCCTCGTGTTTCCTATCGCCAATAGATAGGATGAACTTCGGCACTCCGACCTTTAGGAGTTTCTACGACTCTTTCCTTCGAAATCCCCAACGTGCGAATCAGTGAAATGTTGATATTTCTCCGTGTGTGCCTTCCGATGGACGACTCAGGTCATATCACGATTTCATGTATCATGAGTTCCTAGAACTCTACCCTTTGACTTCTCTGATGTGCAAGTCATCAAAATGTTGATCACTCGCCATGCGTACTTCCCGACACCAACGACTAGGATCAACTCCCCTCTTTCCCTTGCAACACTTTCGAAGTTCAAATCCTCAAACTATCGGATCTGTTGCCATTTTTCTACCCTGACAATGGACGGTCCTGATGATATCGGAACTTCAAGACTTGGAAAGGTCCAACCTCTTGCATACTTTCGAAGGGTTTAACCCTCATTTACCTTTCTTGGATCCAACGACTACTGGTCCTCACATTCAGATCTGATGGTCAAGGAGGATCTCGATAGATCCTCAGATCTATGGTCCAGATCACGTCACGACTTTGGGTTTTGAGAGTCTAGTTGTGCCAGCGTGCAAGTCTCCCGATGTGCAATCTTGCAAAGTTTGAAGGTACTTGAGGTGTTAACGCCTGCACCCCTTCGTCAAATCTAACGGTCGCTACCGAACCTGGATCCTCCCGAACAGACATCATCCATTCATCTCCTAAACGAAAGGATAAACCCTTTATATGCTTGAATCTCGCTATCCTTCTTAAACTTAGGCAACAAAATTCAACCCCTTCGGGCTTCGAGCTCCCAAGGTTCCGAAACCTTCGAAATTAACTCCTTTTGTCATAGGATTCCTAGACCCTGGTCACATGAGCCTTCAGATGATTCTTGGGTAATTATCCCTACTCTCAGTCGAGTTTCTGGATATGGCTCGGGTACGATTCAATGTCCCTTAGACTATTGTTCTAAATGAAGTGCCTTCCTAATTCGTCGAGCTATAAACTCTAGGACAGAGGTGAGGTAAACTCTTTATTTTATTGTAACGGTATTCATTTCAAGGAACTCACTCTGACTCTGGGATGTGAGGTAATTCCCCGGGAAAGGTGCCTTCGAGAAATTAAACCAGAACATAACGAGACTCAAGTAGATGGGACAATTCTTAAGGGAACAGACTCATATTATGGACTTATTCATTCTATACATAAACCAATTATGGACATATAAGTATAAACTTGCATCCATTATTTCCAAATCCAAAACATAAGGTAATCACTTTTATACAGAAACCATTTATGAGCGTATAAGCATGAGCATGCATCCGTGATTTTCAATTCAAAATACAAGGCATAAAACACTTATCAGAATCACAATATGTGATGCGACTGCTGAGAGGGGTGCTCATTTCCACCCAACCATAGGCTCAGTCACTCCCAATGGATTTATCACTGGTCACCCACGAGCTTAGGCCATGATGCTTTGAGATTCAATCTCTTACATTGAGCTCAAGGGAATTTAGGGACGAAGTTTACTCTCCTTCTCCCTATACAGGAATAGACAAAGATGAAGGTTACTCTCCTTCTCTTGAATCAATCTTCGTTCCCTGTGATCATGACTCATTTTTTTCACTTTCAATCCTTCCTTGGACCCAAGAGTTTCTACTCTCATCTTTGCATTTCCTCCCAGGACACTCCCTCTATCCACCATGCTTCCCCTTATTGCCTCCCTCGGAAAGGTTGTGTGTGGCTCGAATCTTCCTGTCCGTGGTTAGGTCCGGAAGCCATACCGATGGGCAGTCTGCCCCATCCCTCATTAACTCTTGAGGAGGCCCTTCCCACCTACCAGCTTGACGGGAATTCATTTTTGGGTAGAGGGTTGTTCTGATTTGAGCAACATTAACTCCAACATGGTACTAGTTTGGTGGAGGTTATCACAACCATTCTGGGTCCCCTCCACCACCTTTTCATTAGTAATCATGGTCTCTCTTTCTTAGCACATACCCTCTCTCAGTAGTCATGCAACATGTTTCTATTATCTATTAAAATAACAGTATTTACATTCATCAAACTTTATACAAAGGTCCACCAAATTAAACACTCACACTTTGAGTTTTCCATAGTTCCTGGCCAATAAATTTATATTTACAGACTGGGGGAAACAAGGTGTTAAATTTTGAATTTTCCTCCTTTTATGGTGTGAAGTGCAAGAGCATGATTTTCTTCTGAGTTATCTTCCACTCCTCTATTTCATAGTCTTAGTTCTTCTTGTGTACGATCTATCCATAGTCACTCAAATGTTGGTAGAGTTTCTCTTCACTGATGCTCTGAAGGAAGGGCTCCCATGATTTTGGAAGATTCTGAAGAGTAGTTAAGACAAGTTCTCTATCAGTTATATTTTCTCCAATTGTCTCTAGTTGTTCTTTAACTTTTGATAGTTTCATGAAGAAAAGTGTAATTGTGTCATCTTTCATCATCTTAGTACTTTGGAGTTGACTTTTCAAGGCAAGGGCTCTGAGAGTGTTGTCACTTTCAAACATTCCTTTTATCATTTTGTACATATCGTAGGCAATCTTCAGATTTGGAATCCGGGGTAAGAGATGATCTCTTACTGAGTAGATGATTATTTTCCTTTCTCTGACGTCATCTTCTTTTCTTATTTTCTTCTCTAATTCATTTGTTGTTTCTGGTAGAGTTTTAGTGGTTGCATCCATGAGATCTTCTTATTCAAGAGTGACTAGAAGCATTGATTTCCAAGGGTTGAAGTTGCTTGCTCCATCAAGCCTATCTTAGATTCGAGTTCTATTCTTCATCTTTTCTTGAATATTTAGTGGTCTAGATTATGTTTGGACTTATGACTGCCAAAAACCAATTTAATAGTATCACAAATATGCTTGCTGATCCAGAACAATATTTCTTCAGAAAAATAGAAATATTTTGTAGACGTTTCGGCACCTTAGAAACCCTAGGGCCAAAAATCAAATTTTCTCAGAATTAAGTTTTGAGAGACTCTGGAGATTCGCTAGAAGAGGTCATACTCTTCTATGGTGGAATTAGCCTCATCTTCCAAGTTTGATGGGTTGAAATACTTCAAGAAGGAGGGTTGTACGGAATTTTCTAGAACCCTGGGAAGGTCATACGGTTTTGCAGAAGTGAAGGGTTTGTTGAAAAAGGGATGAGACTTGGTGAATTCTTGTGCAATGGGTTCTTTGATGACCTATGCTATGATACCATGTTAATGTTTTCATATCATTAGGTTACACATGAAGTTCATTCCATTTTAACAATTAACCATAACCATATATGTTGCAACAACCAAGATCACATGAAGAAGCACCATGCACAAGAACACAAGATGTATCCTGGGAAACCCTTCTCAAACAAGGGAGAAAAACCCAACCAAATACTTTTCTATAATCTTCAAGAGAAATACCTTTACCACCAAGAATATCCTAGCACACAAGAGGGTGCTCAAAACCTAGAAACCCTAGAACCCAAGAGAGGTGCGCAACTTTTACCAAGAAGTGTACTTGCTGAAATTTCCAAAACTTACAAGTGAGTGTGTCTACAAATGAAATTTGAACAGGCGTTACCGCGTGCGTGATCCTACTTTACTCCAACGATTCCTACGGGTACGTCTTTTAGAACGATAATTTGATTTTATTACATATTATCATATTCCTAGGATTTCTAATCATGTATCTGATGCTTATGCTAATTTTGTTTTAGATTGGCATTTGTCACGTAATTAAAAGCAAAGAAAACCATCTAACCATTGTACACATTGTAAAATATAAGTAAATTCGAAGATCCCTTTTTATATATTTCAAAAAATATGGTGTTTATAGTACAAAATGGAGCCAACACCCTCAATATACATATACAACTGGTATCATAATATCCCACGACATCTACGCATGTGGCGTCAAATGTGTATAATGGTAGCAAACCATGGCGTTCGCGAGACGCCGAAAGAGTCATACCCATGCCCTGGGTACACCAACCACCTATTGTTGCATGGCTTTAGGAAGATCCTCTACCTGAACCATGGGTATCCTGTGAGTCAGACATGACAGGTTTCTCTGCATGTTTTGTAGCACCCTCTCAGCTTCTCCTCTCGCTGCTTCATCTCCCCAGTTCCTCCATCGATGTCGAGGGAAACCCTCTGGCCTTCGTGGACCCGCGTATGCGACACACATAATATCTAGTAAATACTTAAGAACCATCCCAAATTATTTTTGTCATAATTATACAAAAATACAAAAAATTGAAATATGTAAAAAACATTTGGACATACCTATGTCACCATAAGAGGCCCCTGGTGGAAGTGGCATGTTTGGATCTCCTCTGAAATCAATCCCCTCATAAGGATAGTCATCCAAAGTGATGACCTGTCACCACCACCAATATAAAAAGTCTTCATTGTAGGGTGTATGCACCCTACCTCCTCCCTCTCACCTCATCACCTCGGTCCTCCGTGTCATGGATGGATCATGAAGTCCTCTCGGGATAATCTCAACTCTAGGTCCCAAACCTGGAACCCACTCGAAAAAGAAACTGCACAATATGGAGACAAACCCAAAATTTATTTTACCCCCCTTCTTACACTCCGTCAACTGGCTCTTCATATTTTCCAGTAGTGAGGTACACCAGTCGTACAATGTGGGTCTTGCACACTGCACTACATAGAACATGAGCGACCTTGATGCCTAGTGCAATGAGGTCAAACCTGTGATCCTCGTCAAAACCAGGACAATGATTTTCAAACTGAGGTTGTTTATTTCCTAGATAGGGACTTGACTCCCTACCTTAGGAGTCCCAGCTACATAGTGGGTGTCGATATATTCTTCTATCTTCATCCCACTACTTGCTCCCCACGGCTTGAGGTTTACAACCTCCCCCCTGTTAGAATGTGCTCGTTTTACCATATACAATATAACTATTGTCACTTAACCATAGGCCGAAGCCACCCTATGAGCACCTAAACCTTGATAGAGAATCATTCCGAAAGCAAACCCTAGGCTATATATCCAAACAAAGGGTAGCGCATGCTTCTCCAAGGATAGCGCATCAAACAAGAGTTGATCAGATAGTCCAAACCATAACCAATAGATAGTCTAAGACAAAACCTAAATCTATTAGCTGCAGCAGCTACAATGACATCTCTCCTCCATACTTGTGAAAAAACTGGCCAACTGCAGTGCGCACAAGTGTTGCTTCTACAGTTCTGAGAATTCCCGCCAGAATGAAGATTGGCCTCCTGTATTTATATTAAATCTGGTAGACTATCTGGGCGAACTTCTTATTTTGGGTACTAATTCTTTAGAATATATTATTTCATTTATCCAACTTCTTCTCTTGGAGACTAATAACCTAATACAATTCATTCCCTTGAGCAGACTTGTCTTCTAGGTTAGTAACCAATCAATTAGAGTTTCTTCTTACTTCCTAGAATATTCTATTCTCATCAAGTTTACACATGGAGGTAAATACCTCCCGCAGCTACCATAATATCAACACTCCCTCCTAGGTAGGGAGGTATTTTAAGGTAATGGTCTTGATCACAAACATACCATTTACCCGGTAGCATCAACATAGTCATATAGCCTATCTCATGACTAGATCATGAGAACCATCATCACTATCAGTGTCATCAGTTGCATCATCTCTCGAAACCATACTCCATCTGATTAATCAGACATGATGCTAGATAATTCACTCACACCATAGAGTGACACAGGAGCCATTCTTCTAATCTGGACATATGTCCTAGAAGAATATTTTGAACCATTTCCCATCGGGGAAATCTCTGTCCTTTGATCATCCATCTAGCTGATAATCATTTCCAACACTGCTGATAGTCATCAAGGCAATCGGAACAATATCATTTAATATAACACAACTGTGTATATCCATAGTAGTACACAACTAAAATACAGTAGTATACTACCACACCAAGTAGCACACAGATACTTGATCCATGACGTATATCCATGATGTATAGTCACAATCAGTGGAACACATCCACCATAGTAGCATACATCTATTGTCTAGAGACATACAGTATCCATAACAATCATATAATATCAACCTGCATAGAAAACATTGTTATGATATAAACTAAATCATCTGGGCCATTCTTCCACTCACATATGTTAGATCTTGGAAGAGCATCTGCCCTCAGAAGATAAAACATCAATGATGAGCTATCTGGACTATTATTCTCAAGCAAGGAAGAATAACTGTCCCAATTTTTGTGCCTGGACCATTCCCCACCCTGGGCCATTCCTCCGGCACTAAACAACGTGCAACCTGGAGAGAATGTGTCTACCTTAGGGAATGTATATCCCTAATTGTTGAACCTGCACCATTCACCTATCTGGGCCATTCCTCCAGCACTAAACAAAGTGCAACCCGGAGAGAATGAATATTCCCTAGGGAATCACTATCCAGACCATTTCCAAAGGAAATGAGTGTCCTGCACCAACCTCCAAAACGAACCATTCTTCGAAACTGCTCACAACTATGAGATTCGAAATAATGATTGTCCGACGAGGTGGACCATTCTTCTTGAGTAACCCTAAAGAAGAGTGATTGTCCTAGACCATTCCCCATGTTAACCACAATGGGAAATCGCTGTCTATGGTACATCAACAATCCATCAAACCATTTTCATTCTAAAAATGACCTTTCGATCTGGACAATTTTCCGAAATGGAAAATTCCTATCCGTCATAAATCTCAAACCACTTTCCAAACTAGAAAGGAACTTCTCATCCAGGACCATTTTTAGAACCGAAAAATGATTGTCCATAAATAAATATCACATCAGTGCTCCCTCCCAACCTAGGAGTCATCTCTTCCTTTTTCAATAATGAATTTTTCTCCATGATCTCTAGCTTGAGTACACAAACTCTTTTATCTTGGACATAGGCTTTACCAAAATGTCTGCTTATCTGTTCATCTATGGAGATATATATTTGAGAACCAATTTCTCTTTTCTAGACCTCATCATAGAGAGTGTAATGCTTGATCTCAATGTACTTTGGTCTTTTTGGAACATTGGTATTCTCTGAAGACTTCATATAGCTCTGATCAATCATTGTTGGATTCATCTTTTGTTTCCTGCTAGCTCATGACATCGTGGCAAGGGTCAAACTGGAACATATCCAAGTGGTACTTATTCTACCATCATGAGGGTTTGTCATGGATTAGCAATCCATCATCCTGAGCTTCTGAGTAACCATTCTGATATAGTATCTATGTTATAGAAAGTTTTTCACAACACTTTTGTTGTGCATTGGAGGCTCTCTACCAAGTTGTCTTCTTCCATCTGCATACAAGAGTCTCCTTATAGTATACCTCAAAACCTTGAGGTTGCTATACACTTCTTTGTTTGATTACTCTGTTGAGGAGAACAATCCTTACATTTGTATTATTTTAACTCCAACCCATGGATATTGTGGATGATATAATGGCTCATGCAGAGGTATGTCTGGTTTACTGGAATGAACAATGATCATAGTCTTGTCCATCCATCTGGGAGAACCTCTAGTTCTATATCTCGCAATGCTTTCATTCATAATTTTCCCATACACTGTTCTACATCACAAATTTCAGTTCCTTTGCTAGATTGCTTTTAGTGAGTTCATGCTAGGCTAGTAGTCTTGTGATTCTTGATACATTGACTGATTGTTTTGTCTTTTCTTTCTCTCTTGGAATCTTCATGTTCTTCCTCATGTTTCTCTTTATCTCTTGAGTTCATGGAGTTTTGTATAGATTTCATGCCTTGAATATTCTGCCTTCTTCCTTTCATCATAGGATCATGGATGTGAATGGAAAACCAAGGACACTTTGAGGCTTCATTTTGAAGAAGAGTTCTTCTAAATTCAAACTGAACACCTACTGCTTTTCATGGCTGCCACCATGAATATATACTTCATCATATTCAATGGATCATAGGATTAGCTCCCTCCTAATCCTTTCTTCATGTATGAGTGCATGTTTTTCTTTTGGGAGTATATAATCAGATCCCTCCATCTAACTTAATCCATGCTTCTTTCTACATCCTTATTGCCTTCTGAAAGGTGTCATAAGTCTTTCTCCAATTTCCTCTTGATTACTGACTTCTTTCTGTATTTACTTCTTCCAGGTTTATTCAAGATTGATTCTGATCTCAGCTTATCTCGTAGTTGTTACTTATGTAATAACTTCCACATGAATTGTTTGATGTACTTCATCCTTTCATGTGTATTGTCTGACTTGTAGTCATAATTAGAACAATCCTTATTTTGTTGTTCTTCCATAGGTATAGTTTTTCTTTGAACATGTTATCTTCTAAGAAATGGATATGAAATATATGTACAGAAGATATGGTATATACAAGAACTATGAAGAGTATTGTTACCTTGTCTTAGAAGAAGAAGTTTGTTTTGTCCTACTTGGATTTCTTTGAGGGTTCCCTTTCTTCGGCAACTGATGCTTCGTGTGTTTCCTTCCTTTTCTTTAACTCGAGACAATAATTCTTGTAGTGACCATACTTTCGACAATTGAAGCATTATATTCTTGACATATCTTTCTCTTGATTTGGTTTCTTTTTGGAGCCAAACTTCTTTTTATTTATGAAATTCTTGAACTTTGTTGTGAAGGCTTGATCATCGTATCTCTTTTGAGGTTTCTCTTTTGCACTGATCCTTGATTCTTCTTGTGCACAACAAGTCTAAATCTCTTCATATTTAGGATACTCCTTCTTTGTGTTCATTCTTGCGGCAAATGCATCCCATATCTTGGGAAGACCATTGAGAACTATATTTACCAGTTCCTTCTCTGAGATGATCTCTTCAATAGCTTGTAGTTGATCTCTTAACTGAGAGATCCTCACAAAGTATGATGTTATGTTGTCATCATAATTCATCTTCATGTCACGGAGCTCATTCTTTAGACTCATTACTTGTCCAATGTTTTTGACTAAGAAGATGTTTGTTAGGGCATCGTACATATTCTTCGATGAGTCAAGATGGGATATGTAGGGTATAAAGTGGTATTTTATATATTCCACTATGATACTCATGGAATTGATGTCACCATCTCTGAACTTCTCCATAACCACAAAATTCTATGGTTCCTTCTCTTTTCCTTCATCAAACACTGGTTCCACGATCTTTCCTTTCACGATATCCAACACTTTATTCTTGGCAAGAATGAGGTCAATCCTTGTCTTCCACACTCTGAAATTACAAGCCCCATCTAAATTTTTTTCTGACTTCATAGAGTAGGTCATGGTTTCCTTGACTTGGTCAACCCTAGATTTGATCAAAAACTCAAACTTGACGTCTTGGCTTGTTGAGAGTACCAGGAGGTGTGCTAGGCTAGGGTGCACTAGTCTATCCAGAAATTAGGTCAAACCCTTCACTTAAGGTGCCTCAATGATAGGGTTAGGGTTTCTGTAACTGCACCTGCTAGTAACTCTAGCGACCGTGATTTAGTAATTGCTCCTTCTAGAAACCCTAGCGGTAGTTCTTCAACGAGCTTAGTATCCTTATGGCTATGCTCCCTACCAGTGGATAGACTGAATGAAGGAGGTGTGAGCCCACAATCTGTTATAATGTGCTCATTTTACCATAGACAATATCACTATTGTCACCCAACCATAGTCTGAAGACACCCTTTGATCACCTTAACCTTGACACAAAATCATTCCGGAAGAAAAACCTAGGCTAGATAGCCAAACAAAGCATACCGCACCCTTCTCCAAGGATAGTGCATCAAACAAGAGTTGATTAGATATTTGAAACCATAACCAAGAGATATTCCAAGCCGAAACCGAAATATGCTAGCTGCAACAGCTGCAACGACAACTCTCCTCCATACTTGCGCACAAATTGGCCAACTGCAGTGTGCAAAAGTGTTGCTTCTGCAATTCTGAGAATGTCTACCAGAATGAAGACTAGACTCTTGTATTTATACTAAATCTGGCAGACTACCTGGGTCGACTTCTTATTTTGGGTACTAATTCTTTAGTATATATTGTTTCCTTTAGCCAACTTCTTCTCTTGGAGACTAATAACCTAATACAATTCATTCCCTTGAGCCAACTTGTATTCTAAGGTTATTAACCAATCAATTAGGGTTTCTTCTTGCTTCCCAAAATATTCTATTCTCATTAGGTTTACATGTGAAGGTAAATACCTCCCACAACTACCATCGTATCAACACCCCCGACGTGATAGACTAGATAGAAAGTATATGTCCCATTAACCCACCAACATATCCAACAACCTCACTTGGGCTCTCATCCTTTTGAGCACCCAAAAATTATACAAACCACATCGTTTTAAGGCCATTTGGGCCCCCAGATCTCGATCTATAGCGGCATAAACCTCCTCATGTTCCCTTTCTCGCCATTCATGCACCATCCTGTCAAATACACACACAATTTTGAGTTAGAAACCCTCATTTTGGTCATTTGCATGCTTGTACGCGACTTCCTTTACACATAGTTGCCTGTAGGGATCAATATACGCATCCTATAGTTAATACGGGCATGTATACCTCATCGTATACGCGAACTAAACATGGACATCCTGCGTACACCAAAATCTACACTTTGTGCTTCAAATAAATAAAATTGAAAACCTAATTAAAAAATGTAATCTATTGAAATTGAAGAGGAAGAGATCAAAAATTACCTAATCCAAACAACTCGTGATTTCATTTCTAGATGCTCCCGCAATCGTCGTTTAAATCGTGGAAGAATTTTGGTCCAATTTGCACTAGTTGGGTAAAAAATCAAAACGGTATGGCAATTTTTTATTTTATTACTATTTATAAATCATGTTTTACCCACTTTCTATAGTTTAAACCATTTTTGCACCTAATGGACTAATAAAAAAAGTGGATTGAGTTGGTTTTTGCAATTTTAACCTGGGATTCCTGTAGATTTCAGTACTTTTTCGACCGTTCGTCACCTTAGGTAGGTATGTTTATTACCCAGCATATAGGATAGGTATCCATTCCATTATGCATTTCCACATCATCCTAAAAATGTCACTCTTTATGCCCTAGGTATGAACCCATTTGTTGTGACACAGAACCTTCCATCTGCTATAAATTCGTGTCATTATCAAGTGGCAGAGACTTACCAAACATGGGTGCCCTAGTTAGATCCCCTGTTGCATTTGGTGCCCATGCAGAGAATTTTTCATCAGGACCGGGAGTCCCTCACAACTCGTACTTGAATTTATGTTGAGCCTCATTTCTCATTCATACACATGCGACCTTTTACCCCATGGACTCCCAAACGATTCTTAGTTAAGCTCTTTTTCGACTCGTCTAAAAAGAGAAAATATTGAAGAGTGATTTGTCCCTTTCACACTCGTTAAATTGGATTTGAAAGATCATGAATCTTAGTTAAGCTCTTTTCTGACTCGTTACCAAAAATAGAAAAGATCCCCGAGTGAACTTGTTGTTTTCACACTTGTAAAGTGGATTTGAAAAGACGTCTACCCAGCACAAGTTTATCCCTTTTTCACACCAAGTAGACTAAAAGACATAAAAAATGACATTTTTTGGTGTTAATTTGTGATTGCATCTCATACCCTGCTTGCAGTATTGAGCCTATAGTCGTTTCTCGCTTTGCGTTATAAATCGTTTCCCTCAACAGTTTTTCATCCTCAACCAAGCAGAGCCTTGTTTATATCCTTCGCAATTTGACACCCTATACCTAGGAGGGAACATCCCCTGAGTGTCCATTTCCCACATGCACTTCCCTGCATTGAGCATAGGTATGTTCCACTGCTGGAACTAGTTTTGCTTACTTGCGACACTTGTTTCCTCCTCTGTATCATAACATTTGTTTGTTATGAAAAAACAAAAAAATACGGGCGAGAAGGGAATATTATCTTATATTAGCAGCACTCATGTCATCTTTGAATAGAGAACAAAGTTATTTGAGTCCTTTCATCATAATTTTGGGTTTAGCATGGCCTTCGAAAGATGAGCTCGTTATAGAGTCTTCTCTACCAACCAGTTACTCTTCCAGTCCCTACAAAGAACTTCATTGATGCCTCCTGCATCTTATGATTTTATCATTGGGTCTATGATGCCAGAGTCTACCATATGTCTCATTATCTTGTTCAAAGGAAGTCTATCAACCTATGTTGGCCATTCCTCAAAACTCTTGACTTTTCATGTTAGCCATACCCTCAATTTGTCTCAGAATCACATGATACTTTAGTCCTATCATGCACCCTGGCCCTACTTTCAACATTCGTAGGTAACCTTGAACCCAACAGTTGACATTTCATCATTGGTCGTTGACTGGGTGGTTTCCCTTATGTTCGATGGCACGACATCTATTCACACATTGGGATTTGTGCAGTGTCTTGGATGCCATTAGCCTCATTGGTGGTTTCCTCACCTTTGTCAACAGTTTTCATCATTGAATGTTATTCATAGGGTATTTTTCATGTACCGCTTACACTTGGAACACACGAAAGACACATAGAGTCATTGGTTCGTGAAATTGTTCTTTGTCCGATTGCCACCAAATCATGAAGCTGCTTCTTTTTACCTCATTCTTATTGATGAGAGATTCCTTAATACTCTCCTTTCAGCGGGTCTCTTTCCATCGACATCAACCCATTATCTGGAAACGAGACCTAGAGTCTTATGAGTACCTTGAGGCTTGCAGTCATTAGTGGCAGGCTCTCTTGCCATCGACAGTTGGGAATACATCAATGTCTCTTGATTGATGAATTCTTCAGGTGTTCGACACCGACTCTTCTATTCACACTTGTAAGAATGTACTCAGTGCCTTGATACGTACTTTCATTATTGGTAGGTTGTCTCGCATTTGTTAATGGTATACATCAATGACCAGTAATCAAACGATGTCTCATAATGTTTGACCTCAACCTATTTATTCACATGATGTAGACTTGCACCATTGGCAGATTGTATAGAAGACTTGAAGACATCACTATGTGGTTGCAGCTTTCCTAAGTTGTTGCTTCCTTTTCATTGGACCATTACCTATATGACTTCAGTAATCATGGGAGATCAGACTGTACTCCATGGTATACATATATCTTCATATTGGTTTTGAGACTGATTATACTGGACCTTGTTCGTGACTATGAAAACTATTGGCATGTAACCTCATTTGTATTTGCCTATTCATGGCCACAGACACTTGTTTGGTATATTTCCGCATGGATCTGCAGTGTAATTTTGGGAACCATGTATGCAAAGTCAATACAAAATGTAATGAGAAATCAAGTTCGTCCAACTGGTTCTCTACCACTCCACTTTTGGGTTATTTATAATGTATTTCGGCCATCACAAATTCTCCTTTGACCTCACACATTAGGGGACATTTGTTAGAGCAAGATTTGACTCACCCTATGCAATCTTGCAAGGAGGGCCCTACTCCATTTCCCTATGCAAACTTACTTTCCCTAATTGATGAATACAGAGACAAAAATAAATATTTTTCCACTTGTATGCACCTTACAAGCTATACAACATGCATATACATTGGTTGCTCCATTATAGCCCGCGTACATCGGTATTTGTGCTAGAAAATATAAATTTAATGTCGGGTTTCCATGTCACGATACGATATCTTTGATCATTAGCCTTCCATATACTGGAAACGTTTCGACTCGGTCGTTCAGTTGCATTTTTAAGGCTATAAAGAAGTCAATTCAGAGCTATGGAAAAGGAGAGAGAATTCAACTTTGAGAGAAAAGTTACTCTGGAGAAATTTTCACTTCGTTATTGAGTCTGCATCCCTTTGTCCTTTAAGTCTGAACACAATTTTCATCCCCCAAGCTCTTCCTTTATTGATGGAGAACCTCTTTGTCTCCCTTATATGAGCTTGCCTTTGGTGGAGGATTGAAGTGGTGGAGGCCCAGTTGGAAGGAACTCGGTTTCTTGGTTTTGAATCGTGCCGATATGGAAGTCTGTAATGTTTTCTCTTTTGATGATCATTTATTAATAGAAATACTCATTTCCCGTCCAATTGATATCTTGAAAATATATGAATTTTTATCCATGGGCATGTTTGTTTTGTATATCAATGGATTATGCTATCTAATGTGCTAACCTTTTATATGATCACTATATGCTTGCTCTTCTTGTTTGTTGAGAACTTGTTGCAGGTATAAAGCTTTGGGTCGAAGTGCTCAATGGTGGACACCATCAAACATTTGGATGAGGTAGGTCTCTTTCTTACCTTGCTTGCACATTGGTTTATATAGCATATGTTGGAATTGAGTTGATTTTTGCAGTCATACCTGTTTGTTATGGTTCACCCTAGCCATAAAGAGATTTTCCTCGTAACAATGATGGATATATGGGTTAAAAAGAAAATTCCCAATTATCCTATCATGTTATAAATAAGTGATGCAACATATATATGACTAATCACTTCCTTCTACATCAACAACCAATAAATGCAAAATCAGTAAGTATAAGAAGCTTCCATTTTCTAATGAGACAAATTGTTTCATGAAAACCTACTATAGTGAAATTGTAAATTGGAATTTTAACAATAATATTTAATCCATGAAAGGATTACTATGCTAAGGTTTCGTTAAAAAACTAGAGATGTCATTTTCACAATAAAATTCCCTACCTCATAAAAAAATTAGAGATTTCATTTTCACAATAAAAGTTCCTACCTCATAACTCCTTGTTCCTACTTCATCCCTCCTTGTAGTGTTGAGCATGCTAGCTCTAAAATATATATAGCTATGTATCTAATAACTTTATCACACTAACACAATTTTTTATATTGAACATCAAATTAGAATGGCATGAATGGATCCCTACATGAGTTGTCAACAGAGGTGAATGAAGGTGGAGGGAATTAAAACAGAGAGGTCAATTTTCTCATGACTTGTCACCTCTCTATCAATGGAAAGGATAGGTTATATCTGGTTCTATTTTGGCGTGATTTTTGATCGCTTCATGTCTCAAGGATTCTTCTACTGGGGTCTATCTGAAAATACTTACTAACATGGCCTTTGCATGAAGATCTTTATTGAATAGAATATTCTAAGTTTCCAATGAATGTGGATTCCATGGACAAGCCTTTTGGAGGGATATAAGATACACTAGATTTCACATTTTTGGGGATCCATTCCACAAAGTAAGAGGAAATATTGCTCTGAACATTAATCATTTTCCCATCCACGTCTTTGGTGCTCATCTTGCCTCCAAACACTGCAGATGCAATAAGATACCTGCCATGATAGGGATCTCCAACACACATCATGTTATCGGAATGTCACATCTGTGGTGTAAGCTCGGGATTGATGATGGCTCTATATTATTGTGAATTGTGAAAGTTCAAGGGAGCAAATCCAACCATGAAAAAGTGGAAGTGAAGGAAGAGGAAGGGAATAAGATCCATCCCCAACTTCCTAATATCTGAGTGCAGCTAGCGAGGAAACCTCAGGCAGTAGGTGACTTCACCCATTGTTGCAAAGATCAGGGGGTTCAAATCCACATCATGATTCCTAAATTGAATTGGAGTAAATTCCAATATAAGTTGATTCAATTCTATGTATTCAATTGTTAGGTCTTAGTAATGAAAATAGGCATCAATCATAGTTAATATCCAAGTGCAACTAGAGGCTTGTTGCCCAAATATTAGTGTTGCATTCTTAGGGTTATCAGAACTTAAATTGTTATTTTCTCATGTCAAAATCAGCAAGGAAATGAAGTCATACTTGGTCATTCAATTACCTCTTAGGATAACCACTTAGTCTCTTAGGCTTAGTATAAGGATTGGGATTATGAAAATAGACGAGTAACATTGAGTTCCATTAAAATAAACAATATTGTTGCTCACAGGAATGTAGTTTACCGCATAGGTGTGGCCCATCATGGAATAAGTCATAGAGAAAATAGGATTAATTATTCATATCATAAATTAAAAACGTGTTCAAAGGTAAATAATATAGTTTAATACCTTATTACAATGCAATAGGAGAAGCATATTTACAACAACTTACAAAGTAATTAACACCATATCCAATCAATACAATATCATAATCCAATCAACAGAAGATCATAAACACTTAACAGACCAAATAATTCCAGTCACTCATATATGCACCAAAGCATTGGATTTCTATGAAAAATAGAGAGCCAAAACCAATGCATGCATTACTTTTTTTACAATTTGGATCCCCAAGTTCCCCATGAAATTAGTCTCTTAGGCTTAGTATAAGGATTGGGATTATGAAAATAGACGAGTAACATTGAGTTCCATTAAAATAAACAATATTGTTGCTCACAGGAATGTAGTTTACCGCATAGGTGTGGCCCATCATGGAATAAGTCATAGAGAAAATAGGATTAATTATTCATATCATAAATTAAAAACGTCTTCAAAGGTGAATAATATAGTTTAATACCTTATTACAATGCAATAGGAGAAGCATATTTACAACAACTTACAAAGTAATTAACACCATATCAAATCAATACAATATCATAATCCAATCAACAGAAGATCATAAACACTTAACAGACCAAATAATTCCAATCACTCATATATGCACCAAAACTTTGGATTTCTATGAAAAATAGAGAGCCAAAACCAATGCATGCATTACTTTTTTTTACAATTTGGATCCCCAAGTTCCCCATGAAATTACTTTCACTTAGAATTATATCCATAAGATGTTTCAGTTTTCGACCTAAGGGAAAGAAAATAACGAACTAAGATTTCAACCTACCTAATAGCTAAAAAAGAGAACAATTGAACTGAACAACCTAATCCAAAACTTAGATCGAAAATTGAGCTTGAAAATTTTCCCATTCGTTGGCAACTCCTCCCACTCTCCATCCAAATAAATGAGATAAAAACTCTTCTTTCTAGCCCCAACTCATCAAATTGATATGGCACCAACCACAGCAACATATTTTGACTTTTCTCTAGTTAATTTTTTAATTTTTTCACGAGTAATTTTTAATTACTATCCCTTTTTTTTCCTCAGAAAAATCACGTTATCAACCAAATAAGTCGTAAATACATTATCATGATGTTTCTGCACACTGATTTATACCGGGACTGATCTAAAACAACACTCAAAATATTTACTCTACTCATTGTGCCCAATGCACTCTTAACCTGTTAAAAAAGAGGTATTAATTAAACATAGCCTCCATAGGTGTTATTACTTTGTCCCATTTCTAATTTTCTGAATGAGCCTAAAAGAAATATATCCCAATGACATTAAGCTCACATATATAACATAAAACATAAAATGATATATAAAGTAAACAATGTTGTGCACACTAATTCCAGATTATAGGTATTGCCTAGTTTCAAACATCCCACCCTCTACTGACTCAACAAAATGAATCTCACCAACCAAATACCTTAACCCCTCCTTGGACAAAGAATTTTCTTCTTGTTATTCACTAACTCCTTATAAACATGACTGATTGTGAAAGAGTCAAATTTCTAAAAAAAATAAAATAGTTTTTTAAACTACCATCCTTATGATACCTTGGTAAGTCATTATTTTTTTATATGTCATGCCACCTTATCTTATTAGCAGACTCCATAAATTTCTCACCAAAATTTTTAACCACCATCCTTATGATACCCTTGATAATTGCTATTTTATATGTCTTCCACATGTCACTTATCTTATTAGTATCTTATTAAATTTTCTTACTCCATAAATTCTCCATGACTACAACGCTTCCTTCTCTTTTCCTCATTCAAATTGTGGTTCCATGATCTTTCCTTTCAATGAGATCCAATACTTTATTCTTGGCAAGGATGGTGTCAATCCTTGTCTTCATGCTCCTTCCATGTTAGAAGCCCTTCCAAATTTGTTTCTCGACTTCATAGAGTAAGTCATTATTGTTCGACTTAGTCAACCTTTGACTTCTTGGCTTGTCGGGAATACCATGGTGCTCTTAGGTTAGGTACACTAGGCTATCCGTAAATGAAGTTCAATCTCTTTGCTTAAGGTGCCTTAACAAGAGGGTTAGGTTTCATTGTCGCATAAAAACTTGACTGCAAATGCAAATCAGAATCGAAGCAACAAACCCTTTGACTTAACCGAATCCTGACCAGCAAATCCTCCCAATTCTATCTTCTCCAAATGGGTTAGAATGTCCCAAGATACCATACCATAACTTGTTAGAATAATAGGTGTGTTTATTTTCACCATAGACAATAGCAATATTGTCACCCAACCATAGTGTGTCAATCCACTATCATAATTTCCAATCTTGATAGAGAGAATAATTCGAAAACCCTAGAACCATATAGACACTAACGTGAAGCGTACCTCTCTCTAGAGCTATCGCACAAGGCAGAAAGTCCAAAACCATAAATCAAGATCAATACCCAAAACCGGCAAGATTCCGCCTGGTAACAAATTGTAAATTCTCCTTCCAAACTTGCAATTAATAATAGGTTTTTCTCGGCAATTGAGAGAGTGAGAGACCCAAAATGAGCTTTCCTGCTTTGTATTTATAATGTGTCTATCTTGGCTTTTGGGCTCACTTCTTCGGGCACTAATAACTCACATATCTATTTACATCCGACTAGTTCTAGAGTTATTATCCAAGTCTTTAAGGTTTCTTCGAATTCTAGTCTCGACATGATTACATGTAGAGGTTAATACCTCCCACAACTACCATATAATATCAAATGAACCTCTCGTATCCTATATAGATGACCCCCTCGAGTAACAATGAAACCCAGTGACTGAGACTCATAAATAGCATTGCGCTTCCACGTATATGTTTGGCCCAAATGAACATCACGTACATCCAAATGGGAAACATCACATAATACCTCTAATCTTGGAAGTATGGATGTCATGATACACCGCATTGTTGTATTTCCATTGGCGACAGATCTCACCAGAAGCCAACTATAAGCTAGCATAGGTGTGTTGTCAATCTCAAATCGTTTTGACAACCTCTCACAGAGGAGGTTCTTCCACAACCTTCATCACCAATGAAATGTAAATAAGCCCTTCACCCACATCTCAGGAATGAAAAGGATGTTCCCCCTTCTCGTGATCTACTTGCTCTTTTGGTTGAATTGTATGTCACATAATAGCAGAATCAGGTCGATGATCTGCCTTCACAGTATTTTCTGGATCAAATTTTTAATCATGGTTTGACTCCTTGTCTTTGGTCTCGACAACCAAACACTTTTTTTAGTGGCATTCATTGGTGTCAGGTCGAGATTTGTGGAAATCACACCATTTTCCGCAGCTTCCTTCATCCTTTCTCATACCCTTTCTTTTCCGGTGGTTTGAATGGTTTTAAGAAGTCTGCCAGGGTCATCTTACCATGCTTTGGTTGTTTCAAATTTAGACCAAAACTCTCGTTTAGTGCTTACCAATCCATTTTAACATCATATCGAGAAGCAACACCTAGTGATGAGATGTCCTAAAAATCCATTTAAGTTTGCATGTATCCGCGGTATATCCCCATGGTGATTTCGTGAACTGCATGTGGTTCGTGAGTCTTGATACCCACCAGGTGCAAGGTATGGAAGGTATTGGTGAACTCCAAAACTTCTTGGCCCTCTGCCACACAAAGGTGGGTCCTCCATCTCATGTACTCGTCGTCATATTTAACAACAAGGTAATATTGTTCCTGACCACATCCACAAAATCCCGGGGTTTCGGCCCTTATTATTCCCTAATCCCTTCAGGGAACTCTTTCTCCACGGCTTTCTCACTAATTTTTGACATGGGGGATATCTTTAATGAGTGCGAAGGTTATATTTTCCCCGTCAGAGAAATTATGAACGTAGAAATAACCTTCTAGTCACTTAACCATTTTTCTAGGGCATTTATCTCTGTCCTTCAAATATGGGAATATCAAAATTAACTTGTACTTGAAAGGTGAGGTGCCTCCAAAGTGGCCTTTGATGAAGATGTGTCAATTGTTATCGGTAGGCATTGAAGAGCTCTAAAATTCTCCATCACTTCAAGGCTCTATCGCTAGTGAGAGCTTGCTCGCTAAACATAACAGAATCTTCCGCTCTATCATTTTTCTTTTCTTCCATCATGGAGGGTTTCTACATGCAGGATCGACAAGGTTCCAAGACAAGACGAGGACCCAACTTCTATAATACCGTATCTCGTTGAGACATGCACCTAAAATCCATCGAGAAGTAAGATGTCGATACCACCGGGATTCAGATTATTTTCGGTATGAAATTAGAGCGTAGATATAATAAATAAAATGTACAAAGATATCTTGGATATCCAATAATACAATATAAATATATCAGAGATGCAAAAATAAACACATAGATACAGTAATATAGAATTTATATTAATGAGTGAAGTGTACAAAATTGTAGAAATAGAAAGTGAAAGACTCTCTAGAATGGTGGCACCTTATCTAAAAAGAGATGTGACGGATACTTACATTCACAAGAATGGTTGTTGCCAATGAGGCTCTAAAGTCCCAACATAAAGAAAATCCAAAACCCTGTCCCGTAAGATGAAAGTGCCACCGGGCCAGGGACCTCTATTTTTGGGTAGTTTGGTGTATCAACTTCCTCGGTATGCACTTTGGCATACGACTTCCATTTGAGCACACGATAGCTCGTTGGAAATGTACGTCAAGGAGATTCATTTTTGTGGCTCAATTAGAGACTTTGGCTATCATTAAGGTGATTGATCCCAAAACTTCATTGAAATTCCTCAAATGGCCCCAAAAGTTTAGAACCGAAAAGTCAGCTAAAATAGTAAGTTGTTAGAAGATTGTTTTGAGCCGCTTGGAATAGGTGGGTGGCCACCTGACATTCACCTCATCACTTTCACCACTTTACTCAAGAATCGTATAAGGTTTTCTCATCACCTTCTAGATCAAAATTGTTTATTCTTCCAACAGGAAGTCCATAAAAGGCAGATGCCTCTTTCACTACTGTGTCTAAGGCATAGGCCATTATGTTCCTCTCACAGCCAAAACTTTCCTACTTCACCAGCTGATTAATAATATGTTCCCAACGGTCCCCGAAACCAACATACTCACCCATGTTCCAACACCTTCAAATATATATCTTTCTATCTCAATCTCAAGTCTCATGCATGACCTTCCCTTTCATTCTCAAAATTATCTCACTGCTGCTCTGAGGGTTTGTCAAAATTACCCAGCAATGCTCTGAGGGTTTGGTCTGATTTTTAATGCTCTGTTGTTGTAATGGATAGAAACCAATCTGGAAAGAGTGATCAATGCTCTCAAGGACACCAAGCCACTCCAGGTACATTCTGTCCTTCATATCAGCGATCCATATCCAGATTTTTTCTGTTAATTTAAGCAATCCCATGTCAAACGTTGCAATGATGGGAATGGCTCATTGAAATCATGTCAATAGTTTAGTTTCTCCATCTTTCTTTCTGTCAATTTCAGTGATCACATGTCCAATCTTGCAATGATGGGAAGGGACTGGGTATCCCATAGCCACTAGTGTTTATTGTTTTTGCTTCCCCATTAGTTTAGTGTCTCTTGACAACGTCATTTATTTATCTCTGTTTTGTGTAATAGACGATCTATATGTCTGTCTAGGGACATCCCATCAATGTGTGTGAGATTTATATGTCTGTCTAGGCAGCACATTCAAAACATACGCCCATGAAATTGTCTTAAAGCATTTGGTTAATCCGTGAGGAAAAAAGTATCCATTCACCTATAATAAATGGATAAGCGTAGCTAACTTTCTTTATCTATTTGTATGTTTCAAATATATG
Source organism: Picea sitchensis (assembly GCA_010110895.2). Classification (NCBI taxonomy): domain Eukaryota; kingdom Viridiplantae; phylum Streptophyta; class Pinopsida; order Pinales; family Pinaceae; genus Picea; species Picea sitchensis. The sequence continues at coordinate 78,403 of SNQJ01S0071053.1, forward strand.
ATTTCTAGGTTTTGGTAGCAAAGTTCTACCTTTAAAAATCGCTCCAGACCACAAATCTGGTGGACCAGCGGCCTTACAGTCGCTACAGCAATCCAGAGGCTGACAACAATAAAATAAGGCATTTAGTTGTGTTGTAACAGAGTCTTCATGAGATGTATTTTTCTAGTCTCTGGTTTCTTATGATGACATAAGATCTGGACCCAATGGCTGCTAGAGAAATCCAAACTAATCATTTACTTGTCTATCGCAACAGAGTTGTTGCCTAAATTGCCCTCATGAGATGTTTTTCTAGACTCTGTCTTCTCACAGTGGTGTTCGGGCACAGTTTCAACAACTTTCGATTGACAGAAAACAGAAAGAGGCGACAGCTAACTAGAAGCATCCAAAGCCTCCATAGATGACCACCTTCGGCTCAAGTGGCACCGTTTGATATAGTGCTAGAGTAGTGGAATAAGTTCAATTGTATATGCCAGTCCAGTCATGACATTAGGAACAAGTTCAATTGTATATGCCAGTCCGGTCATGACATTCTCAAGGAGTAACATTGTGATAGAAACATGCAAAAAGTTACAAATTGCAGGAACATGATTCTATAATAGATGGCTTATGATTGGAAATACTAATCACCAAATTCTCACATAGATCCAGATAGAACTCTCACAAGCATTTTCAGAAAATCTAAATCAACTGCACTAAAGATTTTCTCAGTGTGATCTGACCCACTTCCACTGCAAAAGAATCTGATTATGTCATCAACATAATCAGATTCTTTTGCAGTGGAAGTCTTAAAATTATGGAGTATGTCCTCCAAAAGAAAACTTCCGTTAGTTTCAAAGACCATGGCCATCTGCAAAGTGTAATTTGACCGAGATAAAGTCGATGGTGTAGCTTCCCTCCTTGACATATTGCAATGAAAGTGGCTTCTGTTGAACGTAACATGTCCAGAGACCTTCACTGATCACAACCTGCTTCGGATTTGGAAGTCGCTTCCAAAGAAAAGGAATGGACAACATTTGTGCCTGAAAGCTCAATTGCATATTGTGACCAATCTAAAGCTTCAGAGCATCATCGAGATAATCCAAATAATCTCGTCGAAATAATCCAATTCCAGCACTTTCGGTTTGAATGCCATGCATGGTGAGGATTAGCTCCCAGAAACGGATATGTCCGCAACATATAGTCCAAAGTGTTTCCAACCTAGGGAAAGGTAGAATCTGTTAAACTTATAACTGTCTCTAACAACAATAACGACCCTGGAAAATCAACAGATCGTGATTGTTAGACATGTTTTCAAATATAGTCTGGCATTGTTAGACATGTTTTCAAATATAGTCTGTGAATGTGAGAATTATGATTTTATGATCTTTCCAATATTGTGTATGACTAAGATCAAGAGCCACATAAATGTCATCTAAAAGTAAAAATGCCAAGATAAAGATAGAATTAGAAAGAATGTTGTTCTCTAGTCAACTCTGATACACATTGCATCCAAATGAAACTCTAGCCTAAAGCCCATCTAAAAAGAAACTTTATGGACGTTCCAATGTTTATTACTAATAAAAAAATTAGAAATTGTTTATACAATTTTCTTGTTCCTTTACACCATGTCACTTTCAGTATCTTTTTCTTCTTTTCATCAAGTTCTGTGATCAATCTATGCATCTTTGGTTTGTAGTTATCAATCTTTTTTTATAGTTGATTCTTAGTTCTCGATCTGTTTTTATATAGAAGATCCTTGTAATCATATTGTGCTTTTGCAAACATTGTAATCCTTCCTTAAGTTTGATTGTTTGCCTTGTAATTTCTCAAATTCAGTTGTTGATTATCTTGGATTATGAGATGAAAAATCATAGTCAACGCTTGTTTGCCCAACCAACGTAGAAGTCGTTGATTCCTCACCACCCACACCAGAACCTTTCTCATTCTCACCATTCACCTCTAAAAGGGATTAAGAATTTATGAGTTTTTTCAAATGGGTCACATATCTCAATACTATCTCTAATTCAATACTATTATTCATCTCCCGCATCTTCTCATGCTGCTCTAATTGAGCTTAATGCTGAATTCCTAACATCCTAGTAGTGCTTCTTCCCAAATTTATGATCTCTCTAAAACATTTTCATGGTTTTGCAGCCAAACTCTCAAAGAGAACAACACTCATCAATTGTTGTGGCTTCTTGGAGTCATGCCACCTTTTGATGTGTGTTGTTCATGCCAATCCAATAAATAATTGTCCATCTTCCAACCCAGTTCTCGAAGAACCCCACTTCTCTGAGGCGTATTGATGATATGATTACTCATCGTTGAAGACTAACTATGATTATCCTTCTCTTTTGGGTTTAACCTTCGACTTGATCGCTAGAGAAAATATATCTCATGTACTTAATTACCACATAACATCCATAATACTCTTGTCCAATGCTCTCATTTTCTTCTATTTCCCTGCCATGGCCTGTTTCAAAATTTAATGTCGGGTTTCCATGTCACGACAGGAGATCTCTGATCCTTGGCCTTCCATATACTGGAAACATTCTAACTCGGCCCTTTAGTTGCATTTTGAAGGCTATAAAGAAGCCAATTTCGAGCTATGGAAAAGGAGAGAGAATTCAATTTTGAGAGCAAAGTTACTCTGGAGAAATTATCACTTCATTATTGAGTCTGCAACCCTTTGTCCTTTAAGTTTGAACACAATGTTCAGCCCCCAAGCTCTTCCCTTATTGATGGATAACCTCTTTGTCTCCCTTATATGAGATTGTCTTTGGTGGAGGATTGAAGTGGTGGAGGCCCAGTTGGAAGGAACTCGGTTTCTTGGTTCCGAACCGTGCCGATACAGAAGTTTGTAATGTTTTTACTTTTGTTGATCATTTATTAATAGAAATACTCATTTCCCGTCCAATTGATATCTTGCAAATATATGAATTGTTATCCATGGGCATGTTTGTTTTGTATATTAATGGATTATGCTATCTAATGTACTAACCTTTTATATTATCACTATATGCTTTCTCTTGTTTAGAACGTGTTGCCGGTATAAAGCTTTGGGTCGAAGTGCTCAACGGTGGACACCATCAAATGTTTGGACGAGGTAGGCCTCTTTCTTACCTTGCTTGAACATTGTTTTATATAGCATATGTTGGAATTGAGTTGATTTCTACAGTCACACATGTCTGTTGTGGTTCACCCTAGCCATAGAGAGATTTTCCTCATAACATAAATGGCAACTCCACTAGGGAGAATCTTCTTTCGTAGGGTTTGAAGTACTTTTCTCCTTAGATTGCTCTCATTTCTATTGTGGTTCTTATCATATCATTGCTTGATAGCTCCTGTTCACTCTAGGTCTGAGTTTTTATCCTTTCTCCCTTGCATGACCTTGTTTCAAAGCATATACGCGCCTTTTTGCTTGACAGTCGCGTACAAACGCGGTCTGTCTCACGACAAGGTGCGTATATACGCACTGTTTTCCCAAACAATCGCGTACACCTTTTTTCCTTGCCTTTTTGCTTGGTCTGGTGTTTGATGGGTGGGATTTGATGCTTGTTGAGCCTTCTTAGGTCTCTGTAGTGCCTGTTGAGTGCCCGTGGGATGACAAGAAACCCTCGTTTTGTTGAATTTTTGGGTGAAGTTTTTCTCTTCATCTTTTCATTTTTTCATTTTTATTTTCCTTGTACATTGGGCTGGGTGTTTCATTACTTGATATCCTGCTTGAGTTATCTATTTTTTATACACAGTAGGTCTATATATCAAGTTACTTTTCATTCCATGCATTTTTAGTTTTGATATATTGAAAATACTAAAAAATAGGGCTTTTGCATTGTTTGGCATTCTTTGTCTTTCAATCTCTATCATTAGCTTAGTGCATATGATGAAAGATTGCATTTTTACTTTTGAATCGCAGATTTGAATTTGAAAATTGCATCGTTTTTAGGAGCATATCATTCATCAAAAGTTAAAGTTAGGACTTTGCATTACTTTCATATTCACTTTCCTTGCAGAGTCATAACACCATTGGTTTCATCACCATATACCTTTTTGAGTAATCATGGCCATAAAATCAATGCTATAATTTAAAATTTATTAGTAACGATTTTATTTTCTAGGGTGCACAAACTAGCCTAGGATTTAGTGCCTTGGAATAGGATTTTGTGAGTAAACTTCTCCAAGGAAATTAAATCAACATATGTGTCTGAGTCAGGGAGTGGAGAAATCCATTGCATAATTGGTAAGATCAGGAGGCTCTTCTCACACCGGAGTTAATCACGAGGTCGCGCGAAGTTGGTTGAAGGGATATCCCCCAGATACTAACCTAGAGTCAGAGATATTTATGTGGATTTATTCGTATTTGGGGATCTTGCTAGTGCCCATACCTCC
>SNQJ01S0071054.1:0-16116 GCA_010110895.2 Picea sitchensis
TTCATGGGCTCCTGTCCATGAGCTCCTGCACGGTTTTTCCATGCTTTTGGATAACTTCTTCTGTCTCCCAGTTGGCATCCTCCACTGGGTGATTCTTCCATTTCACCAGGTACTCGAAGTATTGCTTCCATCTGGTTCTCTTGCTGACTCTTTTGTCAAGTATACGCTCCATCCGTGGCCTTTTTGAAATCGGCATTTGCTTCTGCCACTGGACCTCTGGCTATTCATCACTTCCAGATCCTTCTTCCTCAGTCTTATATGGATATAAGTCTGAAACATTGAATGTTGGAGATATTCCNTTGTTGTATGTTCCCCTTGGGAACCTTTCTTTCCTCAGATGCACCAGAACTAGATCACCAACCTCGAACTGAAGTTGTCTTCTATGCGGATTCGCTCTGCGTTCATATTCCTGGTTTGACTCCTGCAATCGCTGCTTCACTCTGCTGTGAAGATCTTCCATCGCCTTTGCGAATTCTTCAGCGCTTTCTCTCTTAGTCATTATCTGCTCTGAATCCCTCAGTTCAAATACTCCTCTTGGTTGCCTGCCATATACAATTTCAAATGGACTTTTACCTGTACTCCGATTCACTGAATCGTTGTAAGCAAACTCTGCCTGTGGCAACACATTATCCCAACTGCTGTGGTGCTCTGTCACCAGGCTTCTGAGTAAATCTCCCAAACTTCAATTCACCACCTCTGTTTGCCCATCCATCTGAGGATGATAGGCTGAACTAAACATCAAGTTAGTTCCCATCTTCTTCCACAGTGTCCTCCAGAAATGTCCAATGAAATTCATATCCCTATCTGATACAATGCTTCTGGGTAAACCATGAAGTCTAACAATCTCCTTGAAGAACATATTTGCGATATAAGTCGCATCGCTGGTCTTCTGGCATGGAATAAAATGTGCCATTTTGGAAAACCTTTCGACCACTACAAAGATCGAGTCATGTCCTCTTTGCGTCCTCGGTAATCCCAATACGAAATCCATGTTGATTTCATCCCATGGCCTCTCAGGTATGGGTAATGATTGATAGAATCCAGCATTCTTCTTTCTTCCCTTTGAATGATGACAAATTCTGCACCTGTCAACAAACTTTTTGACATCTGTTCACATCTTTAGCCAAAAATACGCTTCGCTCAACTTTGCAAACGTTTTATCGTGGCCAAAATTCCCTGCCAATCCGCCACTGTGCTTCTCTTTTAGCAGGTTCTCCTTCATGGAGCAATTCAGAATGCATAACCGATTTCCTCTAAACAACAATCCATTCTGGATCATGTAATCCATCCACGGGCTTCTGTCTCTGAGAACTGGATTCTCAGCTGCCTCGTATGCCTCTGCAAAATCAACATCACCTGCATACATGTCTTTAAGGTTTTCAAAACCCAAATTTTTGACTTGGAATTCCTGCAACAACAAACACCTCCTGCTCAAAGCATCAACCACTTTGTTAGCAGTCCCTGAAATGTGTTTAATTACAAATGTGAAATTCTGCATATACTCTACCCATTTAACATGTTTCTGATTCAGCTTCTCCTGCCGAGTCACAAACTGTAATGCATGGTTATCACTATACATAATAAATTCCTTTGGGATCAAGTAATGCCTCCACTTCTTCAACGCCTGTATGATAGCATAAAATTTCTTATCATACGTTGAGTACTTCACCTTTGCCTCATCCAGCTTCTTGTTGAAATATGAAATTGGTCTATCCTCCTAGCTCAAGACCGCTCCTATGGCAAAGCCACTTGCATCACATTTCACTTGGAATACCTTTGCAAAATATGGCAACACCAAAATCGGTTGTTCGGTGATCCTTCGCTTCAACAGATTGAAGCTTTTCTCTGCCTCTTCAGTCCAATGAAAATATTTATGTCTTTTCTTGACTGTGTCCATCATTGCTGCGCTAATTCCACTGAAATTCCTGATGAATTTTCTATAGAAACTTGCCAATCCATGGAAACTTCTCACCTCAAAAACATTTCTTGGTGATGGCCAATTTTTAATCACCTCCACTTTACTTGGATCCATCTTCAATTCATTTGCCGATATGACAAACCCCAAGTAAATGAGTTATGTCTTCATAGATGAAGATTTCCTCACACTGATCAACAACTTCTCTTGCTGTAGCTTCCTCATTACTGCAGCTAAATGCTTCAAATGCTCTTCTTTTGATTTGCTGAAAATTAATATGTCATCTAAATAAACAATGACAAACTTAGCAATGAATTCCTTCAGCACTTCATTCATCAGCCTCATGAATGTACTCGGTGCATTCGTCAAACCAAACGGCATGACTAGCCATTCGTACAACCCTTCATTGGTTTTGAACGTTGTCTTCCATTCATCGCCTTCCTTCATGCGAATCTGATGGTATCCACTTTTCAAATCCACCTTTGAAAAAAATTATGCTCCACTCAAGCAGTCCATCAAGTCATCCATCCTCGGCAATGGAAACCTATACCTGATGGTTATCTTGTTGATGGCTCTGGAATCAGTGCACATTCTCCAACCTCCATCCTTCTTTGGACTTAGTACCGTTGGAACGGCACACGGACTTAGACTCTCCCTGACCAGTCCTTTATCCAACAGCTCCTGTACCTACCTTTTGACCTCCTCATTCTCCTGCGGCGTGAACCTGTACACTGCTTTGTTTGGAAAACTAGCTCCTGGTATGAGGTCTATATGTTGACTTATGCTCCTCTTCGGCGACAACGAATGAGGTAATTTGTCTACCACTATGTCAGCGAACTCTTCCAACAGTTCTTGAATTTCTGTCGGCAGATCATCCACTCTTGTGCTGGTCAAAACAACCCTCGGTTTCCTAACCACCAAGAATTGTGGATCTTCCTTCTTATTTACTTCTGCCAGAAGTTCCTTCCCACTCATGAGAAGTATCCTGTTGTTCACTTCCGGTTTCACCTCCTGGTCTTTTATCAGAAGTAACATGTGTGTTCTCCCATTCTTCTCTAAGGTGTACATATTCATCTTTCCATCATGAATTATGTTTCTGTCATATTGCCATGGTCTGCCTAGCAATAAATGACATACATCCATAGGAATAACATCACAGAGGATTTTATCATTATATCCTCCTATCTTGATGTCAAGTAAGCATTGTTTAGTGACACTCACCTGATGTCCCTTCTGTAGCCATGATACTTTATATGGACTCGGGTGATCATTCATTTCCAGCTCTAATTTTTCCACCATCTCGGTTGAAACGAGATTGTCAGTGCTTCCGCTGTCCACATTAACCTTGCATTTCCTGTCCTTGGTCTTGCATGTGGTTCTGAACAGTCTACTTCTCTGAGTTGTGTCCTCCACCTCCTTCTCGGGTGTTACAAGAACTTTTCGCATCATCAAAGACCTTCCGTCTTTTGCGTCTTCTGCTTCAGCAACTCGCCTTTGTGCCTCGGCGATGTGAGCTTCTCCTTTATCTGTCTTCCTATCTGGACACTCAACTGCCTTATGTCCATTTTTCCCACATGTGTAACATGTGATGATTCCTCCTCTGCCTCTTCCTCTACCTCTGGTATGAGGAAAAGTATTAACATCAGCGTATCCTCCGCTCTGTTCTGCCTGCTGCATTCGCTGTTCAGCGTGCTGGCCTCGCTGAGAACTTCCACCTCTCTCGGTTCTTGTCTATGGCTTCCTCCAGTCATCCTTAGATTTCTAGAACCTGTCTTGGGCAACTGATTTTCCCCTTGGCTAGCTCTTGCCTCGCCCTCGCTATGTTGGCTTACGACTTAGTTTCTCTTCTTCCTTCAATGCCATCTGATACACATCCTCAACCGTTCTGACGGTTGTCATGCTCATCTCATCCTGGATATCGTATCTTAAGCCATTCATATACCTGGCTACTTTTTCATCATCGCTCTCCCGATGACCTACTCTAATATTGATCTTGTAGAATTCTTCGGTGTATTCCTTCACTGTCATCAACTTCTATCTCAGGTTCTGCATTCTCCTGAACAGTGTGATCTGATAATCCCTTGGGATGAACTTTGCCTTCATCTTCGCAATCATTCGATCCCAACTTTTAATTTTCTGCTTTCCTTTAGAATGTCTATCTTCTTGAAGTTAGTCCCACCATAATGTTGCATGTCCCTTCAGTTTGGTAACAACATGCCTAATCTTCTTATCTTCTTCAATGTCTTCATAATCGAAGTAAGTATCAAGAGATCGAATCCAATCCAGAATCTCTTCTGCATCCAGACTCCCTTCATAGACTGGAATGTCCATTTTTGTCTTTGAACTCATCCGAGCGATGGCTTTAATTAACCGCTCATTTGTTGCATCTTCAGCTGCAACTTATCCTTTTTGTTCATCTTCGACTTCACCTTCAAAGTCGCTCATATCTGCAGCATTTGTTGTGTGTCTCTGCGTTGCTTCCATATCTTCCAATCTCGCTCTGAGATCGCGTATCTGCCTTTCCATCTCTGGATTCCCTGTCGACCTACCTCTTCTTCTCACCTCCCTGTCCTCTGGATCAGGTGACTGCCTTTCCCTTCTGGGCGGCATGGTGAATTCCTTTTCTCCTCTCCTACAGAAAACAGAGAGAATTCCTTGCTCTTATACCACTTGACGCAAACGGCCACCCGGGGCACGTTTGCTACCACCAGGACCTTCTTTTTCCCTGGCCCGAAGAGCTAAAATGCTCTTCAAATCCCTTATCGGGACTTTGCTGCACCCACAGGATTCTCCTCCGATGATCTCCCTTTACTTTATCGGGAAATCAGAACTCACTTGATCGTGAGTCCTGCACTCACGGATTCAGGTCTCTCCAATCCCCGAAACCTGATGGAATATTCACTTCACACCTTCCTCGTCTCCTATCGGGAATTACCCTATTAGGAAATCAGAACTTACACTGTCGTGGGTCACTGTTCGTGAGAATCCCCGATTCTCAATCTCCGATGGTCCTCTATGCTCTTTAACCCCTTCGCCTAACTCTCCTCGCATGTGACCTGCCAGTCCACGAGACTAAGGCCCATATTCCCTAACGGAACTTCGGAGTTCGCGAGTTTGCAATGCGAAGAACTCATGCCCCTGGGATCTCCGATCCCCGATCTTCGATGCCACTTGTCTTCTACTCTGACGCCTGTGGTCCCGCTCCAAGGGTAATCGTAATTTCGTGGGTCGGGAATTCACGATTCTTGTGGCAGTGATTCTCATGACACCCAGAACCCCGAAATGCCGAACTCCGATGCACGTGCGGGTGCTCTCCTACACGTCACCCCTCCTCGTCGCGCTATCGGGTATCGAGAGATCGCAATTTTAGTTGTAGAGTTTCCTTTTCATGGGAAAACCCCGAATGTCGAACCCCGACTCTCTGGATTACTGACACGTATCTAGTCTGGGATCTACGGCTATAATCCTTTCGGGAAATTGCTAATCGCGATTTGTCCCTGTGAGAATTCTATGTTCCTGGAGAATCCGATTCTCCGATGAGTCGAGTCCCGATGACTCCCGGGCTCCTCCCCTACACGCTAAGACTTAACTCGTGTGCAACTTTCCCAGATCTGACGGTGGACAGGAATTCACTATTTTCTCCTGCGAATCCTGACCGTCTATTCTCCTCCTCGAGGATTTTCTAGGATGGCTAAGAGTTCCTTCTAAGGGCTTGCTTTCCAATATTGTGCCTGAAAACTCTTCTTGACCCTTCTCTCAACCCAAAACTTCCTAGTTTATCCTTTCAACAATATCCCGAAGGTGCTATACCTCCTGAGCTTGCGTGCACTGCTTGCGCTCAGCATTCAACAACTTTCCAATTGTGGAATCTGTCAGACTCTGTGCAGCTCCGACAGCAACAGTCTTTGTCTAGCCTTTCTCAGATTAACCACTGAGACTTCTTCCTTCAACCTGCACACTCTTGCGCGGCTAAAATGAACCACCTCCACCTTTGGGCAGATAAGAACAAAAGTTAAACTATCGAGCCCTCATCAACGCACTCCTTGCGGATGAATTCAACTGCACTCTTTGCAGGAATCTCCTGGCTCAGATAGAGAAACAATTGAAACTCATTCCCTTTCTCTCTCAGAATTCAGTTTAACAAACTTTAAATCTCATGCACAACATATACAAATCAAATGCATAACAAAACAAACATTCATGAGCACATAAACAACATACACAGAAAAACAACACCAACCATGAGTTTGAATCAAAGACTCTTTTTCTATTAATTAAAATACTTGTACATGGGTGTTCTTCACACAATTCTCTGTTTGCTCTTTTCTTCTGAATGCTTGATTCTAATGTTACAATGATACAATGAGGGTGTCTATATCCATTTTCCCTCTCGAACTCTAAAACTGTCTAATCTGGAAATAAAATCCTATCTACCTGCATTAAATCTATTAAATGCCTCCTATCTATTTCAGACAAGAGCGTATGGCTCAAGGTCTGATACAACATACAAAAGGCACTCCTTCATAAAGGATTCATTTAAGACTTGCACTACAATCCCAAAGCACTTTCAAAATTTTTGATTTTTTTCTCCAGCTGATCTCCGCTTGATGTGCTGGCTCACTTGTTGAGTTGGCGATGCTCCTGCATCAGTATTTTTTGTATGATGATGTCAGCATGACATGAAGGATATGTGTCAGCTAAAGTGGTAGAATAAATACATGTACTTCCATGGTGGAAGGTACATGTTGGTTGGGATGAAAGTTGGCAGGTGGTGTGGAGCCATGTGGCAAATGAACTTTCAGTCCCACGAAATTGTAGTAAGAAGTGGAAAAATGATTAAGTGTTGAGACTTCTTGGACAAACTTATGAAAGGAAGGTTACACAATTATGAGTTTGTGAGTCTGCGTAGATGGAAAAATGGTTAAGTGTTGAGACTTATCGTATAGGCTTATGAAAGGAAGGTTACAAGATTATGAGTCTGTAAGTTCGCGTAGATGGAAAAATGGTTACGTTTTTAGACTTCTCGGATGGACTTATGAAAGGCAGGTTACAATATTATGATTCCATCAGTTAGAGAGTCCGCGTAGATGGAAAAATGGTCCCGTTGAGACTTCTTATATAAACTTAGGAAAGGAAGGTTACCAAATTTATATTCCATGATGTTCGCCATCCGCAAGCCCGTGAATACAGTAAAGTTTCTAAGAATCTAAGAAAGTTAAGGGTGACATAATGCGAGAGTGTATTTTGGAGGCCACAAAAGTTTGAAGGGAAGAAATGAATACCTTAGACTCGCAATGAAATAATTTTAATGGTCAATATCTAATTCAAAGATAATCAGACGGTGGCTGAGCATCGAAGCTAGGATGCTCGAGCTAAAAAAATTCTCTTCCGTGAAATTTCATTAATAGTATTTCTGCTCAAAGTTTGAAGAGGGACATGAGAATTAGTCACGAGGATTCGTGGATAGTAGATTCCATGTAGTCACTCAAGAATGTATAAAAAGAATTTTAATAATTCAAAATAAATAAAAAATAAATTAGTTTTGATAAAATTTTGAAGAAAAGAATGTTGTATAAAATGATGGATTTTCTAAATTCTTGTAGCCTTACAAATCTTGTTGCATACACATTTTGCAGAACCAAGAACATAATTCGACCTAAGAAGAATTCAGCAAGAATATCAGTAAACCAAGACATGGATGATGTCTAAGGAACTTACAATTATGAATATGAAGGAAGAATGTTTGGTATGGGAGTGGATGTTGCAGTAACAAAATCCAATGGGCATGGAGAAGACGGAAAGGAAGAGAGGGCGAACTTGGTGGAGACCATAAAAAGTTTGAAAAAGTATGTCCAAAGTTATAAAGTTGATAACGAGAAACTTATGAAATCGAAAGAGCAACAAGAAGGATTTAACATGAAGTTAATGCAAATCTTGGACATAATAGAGAAGAATATGGATAAGGAGCCTCATTCAAGCAAATCAGGGAGTCTTCGGTCTCATTATAAGAGGAGAAGAACCAGAAGTGTTGGTGGGAATCATTTTCACTCCCCAAGGAATTCAACTAGGATAAAAATAGTAGTTCAAGTCCATCCCCTGTTAGGAAGCATAAGAAGAATTTTGGAGTGGATGAGTTATAGGTTGAAATTTATAAAATAAAACCACCTACATTTGATGGTGAACATAAGAAGGATGAATATGTTAAGACCTAGTTGTTGGGCATGAGAAAGAATTTTCAATTGCATCATTACTCTTCACGGGAAGAAGGAATAATTTCCATATATAAACTCAAAGGAAAAGCATCAATGTGGTGGGATCAGTTTGTGCAAGTGCAACACAATGATGAGAAAAATGTTACCTGGAGAGAATTCGAAAGGTATTTTCAAAATAACTACTTAACCAAACGATACTATGATAAGAATATGAAGCATTTATTTGAACTCAAGCTTGGGATTATGACCATAGATGAGTATTAAATGAGGTTATTAGAGCTACTAAAATATTTTTCTTTCATCAAGGATGAACAAGTTACGATTCAGAGGTAGCTGAGTGGATTTCCACCATTTATCAATGACAAGATACATTATGATGATCCCAAGACACTAAAAGAAACCATAAGGAGATATAAATTACTTTATGATCAGCATAGAGGAATACCAACTTTCCAAAATGCATGGGAAGGAAAGAAGAATAGAAATATGGAATAGAGGAGGAAGGGGAAAAATACACCATTCTTCCGAAATAATTCTCAAGGATAGACATATCCTAAGTAACCCACAAAGACTTATACAATGGGGAAAAGACCAAGGAAAACACCTATTCAATGTTGGTGTTATGGGGGATATCATATGTATAGAGATTTACCTCACATAGGTGAAAAAGTGAGGAATGTTCATAATGTACAGAAAGATGAAACAGTGGAGGAAATAAGAAAAACTGTACCTAGGATCTACGCATCTATGGATAACAAGAAAGCTGAGTTTCAATCACATATGATTGAAGTGGATGGTAATATAAAAAACCAACTGATGCAGGAGCATTTCCATTGAGGCCAAGTGGAGGAAAACTGAGCATCCAACGTGCGCATTCAAATTGGTTTTGGATTCCAAGGAGAGCACGTCACTTTAATGTTTTGGAAATATTCTAATTAAAGGCCCATATGATTTTGAGGCATGACCCATTGTAAACAATACATGATATTGTAATTTCTTTAATGCGCAAAGGATTCTACATATTTGGAGCATCGACTCATATCTATATTGTAAATGCTCTTTTATTTTTAATAATCTTAGTGGTAGAATGCTTTAATTATGATGTGAAAGCGCTAGAGTAGTTGGAAGGAAGGCTTGAGAAGCCCCTCCATGTATAAATGTTTGTAATCTATGCCCAAAAGAGGTTGTTGACAATTGTTGTAATTATTGTTGAAACTTATTGTGAGTTCATCCAAAGAGAGAAGCTGAGAGCTGTGAGAACTCTTGTAAATGTTTTCTTGAAGGAATATAATAAAGGAGATTTGTTTCAAATGTCTAAGTTTGTTTATCTCTGGGTTAATTGGGTAATTTCATATTATCTATTTTATGTGTTTATATAACTGCATATGCATTTCATGATTAATTGAATGAACTTGTAGTGTTCTGTAAGTTTCAATTGTTTCTCTTGTGAAATATTGGTGCAAGGAGTGCATAGTAACCAGGCAAGGAGTGTGAAGGCAAGGTCATTTTCAAGATAAGAATCTTACAAGAGATAACGTGAAATTGTGCAGGGTGAGTGCAATGAGTGCACATATACTCATCTGAGTATAGGATCTCGAGAAGACCCTTACAATGTGTGCATAGGTCCAACACATAGTCAAGTGTTGAAGAGTCTCGAAGAAGAAAAACACAAAGAGTGCATGGGAAGATTTTCCAGAAATATTCGAGTGTCAAGTTTTCATAGGAGCGCAAGGTGTGCGAAAAAGACAAAATCATTTGAGTATTAAAGCTCTGGAGAAATAGAGACCAAAACCATTGAAGGGGAGAATCCTTTCATTTTCGAGGTTGAGTGGACGAGATCTTCCTGAGGAGGAGAAGATCGTTCCTATCCATCAGATCTGGGAAAGTAGTGCAGGTGATAAACCTTAAAGTCCTTGGACTTCACATATTCATAGGTTTTCTTGTGGGGTGTCCAAAGGAGGCAAGTTTCTTGAAGTCCCGCAAACCAGAGAAAATATGGACGGTCTGATCATGAAGACATGTGTCAATAGATCAAAGATAGTCCGAAAGTCTAGCTATCTAGAGGAAGTGGAGCGTAATTGAAAAATCCACAAGAATCCCAAAGTTCTGAAAAGCATATTGAATCCAAATCATTGATAGAAAGGGGACACATGGTGTTGGATATCATAGTTCAGAGACTTAGCGCTCTCTAAGAATTGAGGAATAGTTTGTGTTGGTTTGGAAACTCCCGAAGGCCGGAGTTTATATCGACTGTTGGTCGAAGAGGGACAAATGGAGAGTATGTCTAGCCTCCGTCAATTCGACGTTCGAAGGTATTTTGAGTTGAAAAAACTAGGAATCCCAAAGCCCGAAGTATTGGAGCCAATTGTATTGATTGGTTATCTATATGATTAGGAGCATCGATCATTTCCATAGCCCAGTTGTTCACGTGTTTGGCCTTCGAAAGGTTTGTAACATGCTTCTTTCGGAAGTGTCGAAACCCAAAGCTCTGAAGCTCTGAATTATTTGATAAAGAGAAGGTTGGCCCACTGTCTCGGCTCGGAGTCACGTGGAGGACTCTGCTGGTATATAAGGACCCTCTCTAACAAATTTTAAGCATGGGGAAAAGGTAAAAAGTTCTGTGGTATAAGATTTCGAGGGCTCAACAGGAGCCCGAGAACTGATTTGGCTCCATATTTTGTACGATCCTAGATTGGGATGTAGTACAAGCCCCGGGAGGTAGTGGGGTTTTGCGTCAAGTTGTATAAGAGCTTGATTTTCTCTACAGATAGTAGGAAAGGGAAAATATTTTTCTGATACCATCAAGTGGTATCAGAGTGGGACTTTGTTTGTAGACAGTGGAAAGAGAGAAGAAGTGGAAAAAGAGAAAATGGCTACTAAAGGCCATAGACAAGGTTCGAGAGGAGACCGCAAGAATATGAGAAAAGAGGAGATGGATAAAGAGCTTAATGAGACAAAGAGGATCGCAACAGATTAAGGTTGCAATGGCAGAGAATGCAGCAAGGAATTTGGAGGTATGAGTGGCCCATGAAGGGGAAGGTAAGGTGGCCTATTCAAAACTTGATTGCCAGGAAGTAGAAGCAAATGTCAAAGAGGTGGCTGAGGCAAGTTGAAAACCTCAGTGACAGGAGGAGATGGTTTAAATATTTGAACCATAAATTGGAGGGTTCCTCGATGAGGAGGAAGAGAGATCGTCTTAAGATCTCACAAATTTATAGGAGGGAAATGAGAAGATATCATTCGAAGATCTCGTAGACTTCCAGGAGGGAAGAAATGAAAATTCAGGTTTCCATGTGGGAAAAGAGGAGGTGGGACTATATGAAATTCTTGAGAACAAAGAGGAGAGTTTAGATCAACAAGGAGTGCTAGCACGAGAGGACGAAGAGGAAAGAAATAAGCCTCATCAACATGAATATTCATGTGGGGTTGCAGACCTTGTGAATGAAGATGATGAGAAGTTAAATACTTCAAATATCAAGGAGGAAGATCAGAGGTGCATTATTATCATTCGAAAAATCAATATATTCCTTCCAAGCAGCCTAGCAGAGGCCAATGCATGTATTTCACATGAGGAAGTGATGAAGGAGGTATCTAGGGAAGAGGCCATGGGGCCAAATGTTTTTAAAACTAACAAGGTATGTGTTGCAGGTGCAGGATAAGGAAGAAATCTAGCATAGATTCTCATGTAGGAGGAATAAGGAGAAACATATTCCCAAATTTTGGAGGGAAGAGAGGACCTTAACCATGTTTTGATGGTAGGGGAGATAAGAGTATATCTTGGAGAGGGATTAAAAGAAAATCCCAATGAAGATGTTGCTTGTAAGGAAGCTGAGAGACAACCCAAATATTTTATCATTTCAGAAGATAGAAGTTGGAGGAAAGAAGACCATTCAGTGGAATTGATCATAAATTGTAGCAAGGGAGATGAACAGAGGAAAAATCTATAATTGGAACCGGCAGTAGGAGAGAGAGAAGACAACATGGATTTTTCTGATTTATGTGAAGAATTGGAAGCCCTGGGAGAAAGAGTAATAAACCAGAGTAGGCTCATCCAACATGTCAAGTTGGATATTAATGAAGAGGAGGAGATATAGTAGAGAAAACTGCAAGAGAGAAGCCAACCAATGGACAAGTTGGACATGGAGATAGAGGAGATAAGAAGGTTTATGGTGAAGTCAACAAAAGAGACAGTTAACAACAGGTGGTCTCTAACAAGGGGATAATGTAGTGGCAAGATACATGAATCCCCGCAACATAAAATTTGGAAACAAAGAGGAGATCTTTCAGCAACAACACGGCATAAAAAACGACAAGAAAAAAGAAGAGGAGAATATGGACAACTCCATAGTGAAGTTTTGGACCCAGGAGGATCCAACAAATAAGAAACAAAGGATCCATGGGCATGAGATCATGAGTTTGTCAGCAGTTGAGTATGATGCAGGAGCATCGCCATCAACATTCAATGAGGCCATGTGGAGGACAACTCAACATCAAACGCACACATTCAAATTGGTTTTGGATTCCAAGGAGAGTGCAACATTTAAATGTTTTGAAAATATTGTAATTAAAGGCCCGCAATATTTTGAGCCATGAGCCATTGTAAACAATCTAGGACATTGTAATTTCTTGAATGCCCAAAGGATTTTACATATTTGGAGCATCGATTCATATCTATAATGTAAATGCTCATTTATTTGTAATAAGCTTAGTGGTAGAATTCTTTAATTCTTATGTGAAATCACTAGAGTAGCCGGAAGGAAGGATCGAGAATCCCCTCCATGTATAAATGTATGTAATATATTCCCAAAAGAAGCTATAGAATATTATTGTAATTGTTGTTGAAGCTTGTTGTGAGTGCTACCAAAGAGAGAAGATGAGAGCTGTGGGAACTATTGTAAATGTTTTCCTGAAGGAATATAATAGAAGATATTTGTTTCAAATGCTTGAGTTTGCTTATCTCTGATTTAATTCAGTAATGGAATTTTATCTATTTTATGTGTTTATATGCCTACGTATGGATTTTATGATTAATTGAATGAACTTGTATTTGTTGGATTAATGAGAGGGGAGGTGAATCAATAATAGAGAAATTTAATCCTTTTTCCCCAAAAAGAAAAGTGTTATATCAATGTAGCAATATCATCCAATAGTTATAGAGTAAATAAACAATGAACAAATGAGAAAACACACACATACAAAGTACACCAGGGTTTTTACGTGGAACCCCAAAGCGGGAGAAAACCACAAAATGATTT
Organism: Picea sitchensis; assembly: GCA_010110895.2. Classification (NCBI taxonomy): domain Eukaryota; kingdom Viridiplantae; phylum Streptophyta; class Pinopsida; order Pinales; family Pinaceae; genus Picea; species Picea sitchensis. The sequence goes on from SNQJ01S0071054.1 coordinate 13,383, forward strand.
TTCTTATATGTCTTGAAGAATCACATTCATTGGAAGCACCAACTTCCTTCGTTTCCCAACTGCAACTGGAAGGGGGCTCCAACCCCCTAGTTTTTCAGGCTACTACTTGAGGGAAGCTCCAACTCCCCAATTCTCTAGCTACAACCAGAAGGAGTCTACAGCCCCCTATGTTCTTCGGCTACAACCGGAAAGTTGCTACAACCCCCTATGTTCTTCGACTACAACCGGAAAGTTGCTACAACCACTAGTCCTTGCCCCATCCAACTGCCCTAAAATATAAATGCCAAATGTAGAAAACCTGTCACTATCACTGAATCAACCACTACCACTGTCAACTTGTAACTATCAAACTGTACCAATAACCTATAACAACCTGTACCAATCAACCTACACCAAACAACTTGTACCAATAACCTGAACCAACATGTAACATGCATCAATTGCACATCAACTATGACTCATCAATATTTACCAACATCATCAACTATGACTCATCAATATTTACCAACGTCATCAACTATACACCTCTTGTATGTGCCAACTCCTCAACTACTTGTCTCAACCATATACCAAAGCCATACACCAATATAACCATAAAACATTCATCACTTTATCCATAAACCAAATACCAAAAACCCTTACATCAAACCATGTGCCACAACCTCACTATTATGTAGCCTCAAGCTAAACCAACAACTTCAACAACACATCACAACCGAAAGAGCAATACCCATATGCCAAATACCAATAAAAAAATACCAACTGTATCCCTCAACAAATCTAATATATGCAGCAATACTGAACATCCAATACCATCTCAAGAGATAAACCCTAGCTCACAAAACATACCTGAAACAAGATGTGCCATATCTTTCATAAATAGACCCCAAGCATGTTATTGCCATGATTTTTCTACCGCATGTTTTCTGCCGCAATTTTTTTACTGCACTTTTTTTTCCGTGATTTTTCTACCGCACTTTTTCTGGCACGATTTTTCTGCCGCGATTTTTCTTCCACACATTTTCTGCCGCGATTTTTCTTCCACACATTTTCTGCCGCGATTTTTCACTGGAAGCAATTTGTTTCTCCGAGAGTTTAAAAAGATTCAATTTAATAAAAAAAATCAAGAAAATAGAATATAAAAAACTACTTCTTTTGGATAAAGCTACATTATTCTAGAAAAAAATTATATGTGTATATGGGTATCCATATGACTTGCAAGATGTGTTATGTATTACTATGCCCTGATATCTATAATACCCCTGGTTCGAACTCCATTGTCAATATAAATGTAATTGTACATATAGGATGATGAGCCAGGATACTTTGGGGCCAAATTTCTTTTGTATGAATGTATTTTGAGGCCAGAGTGCCTATATGGTTATGGGGTTGGTGAGCCTGAAGATGAAAGGCCAATGGGTCTATTTTTGTAAAATGAAATCACACTCAGTTTTAATGAAAAAATATCATTGTTTTAGACCAACCATGTAAAAGAGTCTGGGGGGATAAACTCCACTAGAATGGGAAAGGAGGGTTAAGAGTCTAGAAAAAGGGGCTAAACTAGGGGGCTTAAGCCCAAAGGAATATTTTATTAGTATTCCCCAAAACGTATAAAGTATAAAGTATGTATATTTAAATATATCCTAGGTCCTTATGTTGAGGAACATATCACTTTGTGAGAGAATCCATGTGGAACCAAACTAATTCCCAACATGACAAGTGTTAAGTTGGGAACATGAAAATATAATTGGGGAAATTTAGTTCCTTTGATCATCTTTCCATCATTATTCGCACCTCACTACCTCCATGATGTTGTCATATGTACCTTCATGTTGATAGTACCATACTTGTACCAATACCTTGGTTAGATTTGGATCTGGACTAAAGTGGCGGGTCGTCAGACTCATAGGACATTGAAGAAGCAAGTTTCAGGCCCATAGGACACTGAAGAAGCGGGTTGTCATGCATGTGGGAATTCTCTCCAGGTGAGAAAATTGTTGGGAATTTACTTCCCAAGGTGCCAAACTGTAGCTACATGGCTCTAATGCTTCCTGTCTGGCCTGTTGTTGAGGCCCCAGAAGGGAAGTGGGGAAGTCGAAGGACTATGGAGCAGAGAAGGGACACACTTCCTGCGGTGGGAAAAGCATGTGGAGAATGAGGTATTTTAGGTTGTTAGTTTTATTTGGCACATGTGTTTGAGTTTGTATGTTGTTAAAGAGACCTTAGCCTAGTTGGAAACCCTTTTTCGAGGTGGAATTTAGCCCCATCTCGGGGGTGACCCATTGCTGATATTTTATGAGCGGCGTTGTCTAAGGATAGGAGGAACGTGGAAGGTCTGCACACAGTTGGTGTTATTTTTACTAAAGATAAGTGTTTACGGTGTGTTAATTTATGTGTTATTGTAAGGACCAAATTAATTTCAGTCTATTAAAATTCATAAATTGAAACCGATAAGATTACTTCTACACAGAAAGACACAATAATTTCTTTCATTTAGCATATAAGCATGTTAGTTTAATTAAAGAACAACAATTTCATCACAGAATAAGAATTACTTAATAGAATAACATAAATTACCTCTTCCTGATGCTAATTCCCCGGTTGATCTGTATGTCCTTTGTTGAAGTTGAAATTGTGTCAAACACTGCCCAAAACCGAGTTTTCGTCCCTGCTAGCTAGGAGCATCATGTCTGACTCCCTAGCTCTAGGATACCGTAAGGATATCCTGGCCCCC
>SNQJ01S0071054.1:16126-35396 GCA_010110895.2 Picea sitchensis
TTAATAATAATTAATTAGTTAATATTATTTAAGAAATAATTATTGTTTAACTAACATATTAGGACAGTCAGATTATCAAATTAATTACAATTAATAATGCATACACATCTATTTAAGCAGGGTCGTTACAATTATGTTAATATTTATTTAATTATTCTTATTGGTTTTTTTTATATATGTTGTAATTGTATGTATATGTTGTTATCCACATTAATCTAAGCAATTGCAGAAGTATATCAATTACTTAAATGGTATGAGAGATCAGAAAATCTTTTTGTGGTGGGGCCCAAACTAGTTGGATGGGGATGTTACAAAGTGGTACCAAAGCCCAATTTTCAACACTAATCTTGGATGGGCTAATTAAGTAGAATGCCAAACAGGAAATTTGTAGAGAATTAAATTCTGGAGTATGTCTACAACCTATTTTATTAAATTACTACGGTACAATTGAGAGAGATTTCATGGGTAATATAAAGAATTGAGCTCGGAAATTTAGTATAAGAAACTTAATTCTCTAATTGATTATATTTGGGCTCATGGATGGCCGAAAGTTGAAGTTATAGAGTGTCCATGGCACCCATGACAAAATTTTGGTGAAATTGGGAAAAGGCCCTAATTTTTGTAGAGTAATTTAAGACAAATTTAATGCGCAAGAGGAAAATTTGAAGAGGGGGGAGGGTCAAATTTGTATGTAAAGACCCAATTTGGTTGTATTGAGATTAATTACAAGTTCTAATGGAATCCACAAAAATAATTCCAAAATTGAGCCTCTTTGGAAATTTCGAAAATAAGCACAATTAAAAAAAACAAAATTGGGTATTTTTTTGTACGATGATATCAACATGACGTGGAGGCTATATGTTAGCTAATGTGGTTGAAGAAATAAGTGTAATTCCATGGTGGAAGGTACATGTTGTTTGGGATGAAATTTGGCAGGTGATGTGGAGCCATGTGGTAGACGAACTTTCGGTCCCACGAAACTACAGTAAGAACTGGAAAAATGGTTAAGTGTTGAGACTTATCGGACAGATTTATGAAAAGAAGGTTACACGATTATGAGTTTGCAAGTCTGTGTATATGGGAAATTGGTTAAGTGTTGAGACTTATCGGATAGAATTATGAAAGAAAGGTTACACGATTATGAGTCTGTAAGTTCGCGTAGATGGAAAAATGGTTAAGTTTTGAGACTACTCGGATAGACTTATGGAAGGAAGCTTACAATATTATGAGTCCATGAGTTAGTGAGTCTGCGTATATGGAAAAATGGACCTGTTGAGACTTCTCGTTGATATTTCTCATATGAACTTATGAAAGGAAGGTTACCAAAATTAGATTCCATGATGTTCTCCACTCGCAAGCCCATGAATATAGAAATTTTTCTAAGAATGTGTGAAAGTTAAGGGTGATAGAACGCGAGAGTGTATTTTGGAGGCCATAGAAGTTTGAAGGGAAGAAATGAATACCTTAGACTCATAGTGAAATAATTTTAACGATCAAGATCTAATTCAAAGATAATCATATGGTGGCTCAGCATCGAAGCTAGGATACTCGAGCTAAAAAAATTCCCTTCCTTGAAATTCCATTAATAGTCTTTATGCTCAAAGTTTGAAGAGGGAGATGAGAATTAGTCATGAGGATTCGTGGATAGAATATTCCATGTATTCACTCAAGAATGTATAAAAAAAAATATTAATAATTCAAAAGAAATAAAAAATAAATTAGTTCTGATAAAATTTTGAAGAAAAGAATGTTGTATAAAATGATGGATTTTATAAATTAGTCTAGCCTTACAAATATTGTTGCATACACATTTTGTGGACCCAATAACATAATTCGATGTAAGAAGAATTCAACAGGAAGATCAATAAACCAATACATGGATGATGTCCAAGGAACTTACAATTATGAATATGAAGGAAGAATGTTTGGTATGGGCGTGGATGCTCCAGTAATAGAATCCAACGAGAATGGAGAAGATGGAAAGGAAGAGAGAATGAACTTGGTGGAGACTATAAAAAGTTTGAAAAAGGATGTCCAAAGTTATAAAGTTCATAACAAGAAGCTTATGAAATCCAAAGAGAAACAAGAAGGATTTAACATGAACTTAATGCAAACCTTGGACATAATAGAGAAGAACATGGATAAGGAGACTAATTCAAGAAAATCAGGGAGTCTTCAGTCTCATTATAAGAGAAGAACCATGAGCATTGGCAGGAATTACTGTCACTCCCCAAGGAATTCAACTAGGATAAAAATAGTAGTTCAAGTCCATCCCCTGTTAGTAAGTATAACAAGAAGTCTGGAGTGGATGAGTTACAAGGAGAAATGAATAAAATAAAACCACATACGTTTGATGGTGAACACAAGAAGGATGAAGATGTTAATACCTATCTGTTGGACATGAGAAAGTATTTTCAATCGCATAATTACTCTTCATGTGAAGAAGGAATAATTTCCATATATAAAATCAAAGGAAAATCATTAATGTTGTGGGATCAGTTTGTGCAAGTGCAACACAATGATGAGAAAAATGTTACTTGGAGAGAGTTTGAAAGGTATTTTCAAAATAACTACTTAACCAAATGATAATATGATAAGAAGATGAAGGATTTCTTTGAACTCAAGATTGGGATTATGACCATAGATGAGTATTAAAGGAGGTTCTTAGAGATAATAAAATATTTTTCTTTCATCAAGGATGAACAAGTTAAGATTTAGAGGTACATGAGTGGATTTCCATCATTTATTAATGACAAGATACAATATGATGATCCCAAGACACTAGAATAAACCATAAGGAGAGATAACTTCCTTTATGATCATCATAGAGGAATACCAACTTTCCAAAATACATGGGAAGGAAATAAGAAGAGAAATATGGAATAGAGGAGAAAGGGGAAAAATACAACATTCTTCTGAAATAATTCTCAAGGATAGCCATCTCCTAAGTAACCCAAGAAGACTTATACAATGGGGCAAAGACCAAGGAAAACACCTATTCAATGTTGGTGTTATGGGGGATATCATATGTATAGATACTTACCTCACGTAGGTGAAAAAGTGAGGACTATTCATAATGTACAACAATATGAAATAGTGGAGGAAATAAGAAAAAATGTACCTAGGATATACAAGAAAGGTGAGTTTTAGTCACATATTATTGAAGTGGATGGTAAGATAAAAAACCAACTGATGCATTGACATCAACATTCAATGAGGCCAAGTGGACAAAAAATGAGCATCCAACATGTGCATTCAAATTGGTTTTGGATTACAAGGAGAGCATGTCACTTTAATGTTCAAAATATTGTAATTAAAGGCCCGTATGATTTTGAGGCATGAGCCATTGTAAACAATCCAGGAGATTGTAATTTATTTAATGCACAAAGTATTCTACAAATTTGGAGCATAGACTCATATCTATATTGTAAATGATCATTTATTTTTAATAAGCTTAGTGGTAGAATGCTTTAATTATGATGTGAAAGCACTAGAGTGGTTGGAAGGAAGGCTTGAGAATCCCCTCCATGTATAAATGTTTGTAATTTAAGCCCAAAAGAGGTTGTTGAAAATTATTGTAATTGTTATTGAAGCTTATTGTGAGTGCTTCCAAAGAGAGAAGCTGAGAGCCACGTGAACTCTTGTAAATGTTTTCCTGAAGGATTATCATAAAGGAGATTTGTTTCAAATGTCTAAGTTTGTTTATTTATGAGTTAATTGGGTAATGTCCTATTATCTATTTTCTATGTTTATATGCTTGCGTATGCATGTCATGATTAATTGAATGAAATTGTAGTGTTCTATAAGTTTCAATTGTTTCTCTTATGAACTATTGGTGCAAGGAGTGCATGGTAGCCACGCAAGGAGTGTGAAGGCAAGGTCATTTTTAGGCTAAGAATCTTAGAAGAGATAACTTGAAAATGTGCAGGGTGAGTGCAATGAGTGCACATATACTCATATGAGTATAGGATCTCGAGAAGAACCTTCCAAGGTGTGCATAGGGCCAACACATAGTCAAGTGTTGAAGAGTCTCGAAGAAGGAAAATGCAAAGAGTGGATGGGAAGATTTTCCAGAAATCTTCAAGTGTCAAGTTTTGATAGGAGCGCAAGGTGTGCGCAGAAGACAAAATCATTTGAGTGTTAAATCTCAGGAGAAATAGAGATGAAAACCTTTGAAGGGGAGAATAATTTCATTTTTGAGGTCGAGTGGATGAGATTTTCAAAAGGAGGAGAAGATCGTTTCTAACCATCAGATCTGGGAAAGTAGCGTAGGTGATAACTCTTGAAGTCCTTGGACTTCGCATATTCAGAGGTTTCTATGTGGTGTTTCCAAAGGAGGCAAGTTTCCCGAAGTCCCGTGAACCAGATAAAATCTGGACCGTCCAATAGTGAAGACATGTGTCCATACATCAGAGATAGTCCAAAATTCTAGTTATCCAGAAGAAGTGGAGCATAATTGAAAAACCCACAAGACTCCTGAAGTTTTGAAAAGCAGATTGAATCCCAATCATTGATAGACAAGGGGCACATGGTGTTGGATCTCATATTTCAAAGACTTAGCACTACGGAAGAATTGAGGAATAGTTTGTGTTGGGTTGGAAACTCCTGAAGGCTAGAGTTTATCTCGACTATTGGTCGAAGAGGGACAAATGGAGAGTATATCTAGCCTCTGCTACTTCGGCGTTCGGAGGTATTTCGAGTTGAAGGAAATACGACTCCCAAAGCCCGAAGTGTCAAAGATAATTGTATTCATTGGTTATCTATAGGATGAGGACCGTCGATCCTTTCTGTAGCCTGTTTATTCACATGTTCGGACTTCGAAAGGTTTGCAACATGCTTCTTTTGTAAGTCTCGAAGAACGAAGCTCCGAAGTTATGAATTCTTCAATAAAGAGAAGGTTGGCCCATGGTTTCAGCTCAGAGTCACGAGGAGGACTCTACTAGTGTATAAGGACCCTCTCTAATAGATTTTAAGCACGGGGAAAAGGTAAAACGTTCTGTGGTATAATATTTTGAGGGCTCAGCAGGCTCCCGAGAGCTAATTTGGCTCCATATTGTGTACGATCCTAGACCGGGACATCGTACAAGCCCTAGGAGGTGGTGGTAGTTTGCGTCAAGTGGTATTAGAGCTTGATTTTGTCTACAGATAACAAGAAAGGGAAAATATTTTTTTGATACCATCAAGTGGTATCAAAGCTGGATTTTGTTTGTAGACAGTGGAAAGAGAGAAGAAGTAGAAAAAGAGAAAATGGCTATTGAAGGCCATAGACAAGGTCCGAGAGGAGACCGCAAGAAGATGAGAAAAGAGGAGATGGATAAAGAGCTCAATGAGACCAAAGAGGATCTCAACAAATTAACATTGTGTTAGCGCTCTGTAAATTTCCTAGAGGTTGTTTGAAAGAAGAAATCTATGAGAGGTAACTTTATCCAACTGCTTTTGAAGCTGGGATATAGCCCTTCCAACTTTAGAGAGGGATCTCTCTATATGATTTAGGTATGTTTCAAATTGTTTTTAAATATTAGGCTAGGTAAATAAATAAGTTGGTTTTTTTGTTGTAATGTTTGTCAAGTTGGCTGAGATAATTTACACATCCATTGGGCTATGGGGTTTGTGTCATAAAAATGAAATTCTAAACATAAAAACAAAGAAAACCTTTCACAGGGCGAGATAATATAATCACTGGATTCTTTAGTAGCATAAATGAGTAATAGAAGAAAAGATGAGAAAGACAATTACAACAAAGAAGCAGTTAAGAATTTCTTTATTGTAAGATGAGAAGATAAAACACTAAAATATTTTAATTTAGAAGTAGGGTATATGAGATAAATCCCACAGCGTCCATCACTTCCAAAGATTAGATTTAGAAAACAGTGTGATAACAAAGTGAGAATAACATTTAACTTAGAGAGAAAAACATCACCAATGATTACACGCAAGAATCCTGTAAAATGCCTCTTTGTATTAATGGGAGATCTCTTCAAAAATATTACAGTCTGATATCTTGCAGGGCATGAAGATCAAAAACCCTCAATACTTTGAAAGATGAAGTATTTATAACTCAAAATTACAAACCATCCTATCATCAAAGATCAGGACGTGTTAAATCTATTTTTAGCCTAACTAACTTAACAAATTTCAGAAATCTAGGAATTGCTTGATGATGTGTCACAACTGCATGTTGTTTTCTGGGTGGACCGTTGGTGAGGCCTCTGCACGGCCTCATCTGACTGGACAAATGACTGGGCTGGGACAACTCATCTGCTACTCGATCAAAGTGTTTGGTTCTCATACTGTCTGGTTTGCAAATTTCTCGACTTCGGCCCTAGATTCGTGGACATATGGGATATTCTTGTTTTTCACCCTCATCTCAGAGATAATCCCACACGGATCGTAGTGCCATGAGAAACTCGTGACGAACTTCATTTCCTTCAGCAACTTGTTTGCTTCCTCTCCGGTGCCATGATTGTTGCAGATGAAACCTTTGATTCTGAGCTGTTGTTTTTTCTTTAGAGATACAAAATGAATATCATTAGAGTTTATCATCTGCCTTATGTACTCCAGAGCAAAAATTCTGACAGGCAGGTATTTAGGAAGCTTATACGGGGAAAACTCGCACCCATATACTCTGATCTCAGTGTGATCTTGGTATAAATACCAATCACCAGTCTTGGTGTGATCCGAAATATGCAGGATCCTTTGAACTTCATCATTAATCCTAGGCTCGGGCCTGCCGCTAAGCATACTTACCACTGGGTGATAGAATTTCTCGATGAACTGCTTGAAACTGAAATCTATGGAGTTATGCTTGAGAAAGGAGGTCCATGCAGTCACTTCCTGGGGTCTACCATCTCCATCCATCTTCTGCACGGAAAAAGAAAATTTGTCCACTTGGAAGAAAACGAACAAGTATGCCAGTATGGAAGAATACCGGAACATGCCTTCTGTGGAGAAATTGACAAACTGTTCATGAATATTGTTCGCTAGGAACGTGCTGAAGTCGAACTGGGTAGTGGGCTTCTCATCGGTGCAGAAAATGGATAAAAATCCCAGAATGGGTTCATCTACCCACTGATCCGAATAGTATCCCAACAAGGTGCATAGGGACGAGATGATCTGGTTTCCTTTGGTCGAAAACATGGAAGAAGGATAAGGGGGATTTGTAGCGGGGAATTGAGCAGATGGTGGGAGGAAAAGCTCAAATATTTGAGCTCTTTGGGGAAAATTCATCTTCTGGTATAATTCTATGAGAATTTCAAGGTTAAAAGGTGATAAGGAGTTAGCTTGGGGTATTTGCATCATTTGGTCGATGGTTTCAGGTGCAATGAGGAAAAGAACTTCTCCAAACAAGGAAAGGATGGATTTTTGCTCAGGAATGTAGTGGGCTTGGCACTTGAGGGAATGTTCTGGAAAAGGGTGAATCTAAGGAAAGAGATATAGGGGTAGGTTGGACTCCCAGAGTCCAATTTCATCACTCTGGTCCGGGAAAACTTCTTTGAGCCACGACTGAAGGTCTGCGAAATCGAAATCGCACTTTGTATCTGCGATTAAGCGATCTTTGTTGACCAATGGACTCCTGTCAAGGTCGATAGGAGGCGGGAGAAACAGATTCTCCTCTCCTTCTTCTTGTTTTGACTTTGGTGCCATTACTGCAACAGTACCTACAAAAAAAACAACGTTAGAGGGGACCACTGTAGGTGGGGATGACTGACAGAACGGAGAAAAAAGGTGTAAAACATTTCTGGTGCGATGAGTGGGTAAATGGTGAAAGAAAGAAAAGTGAGGGTAGTTTTGACTAAATGGGTGTCCATTGGGCGCGGGGGACAGGTCAGCTGGTTAACGGATAGATTATCTAGTAATAAATGGCCAATGGATCACTTAGAGTGTGAGATGGCAGGTGACAGTGACCGAGGGATATTAATGGTTGAAGTGGCGGTTACTGATTGGGGTAAAAATCATGGTGAGTGGGCTTGCCGTGAGTGAATGGGGGGGAAGCACTGACAAAAATTAAGGGATGTGACTCTTTTAGAAAGGTGGATGGTGAGGTCAAGAGGTGACGAAGGTATGTCAGACAGTAGGAGGCGGTGGGACTCGGGACCGGTAGATTGATGCCACGTATAGATAGGGGCCCGCCAGAGGAAAGATTCCATTCCAGACCCCCCCCCTCAGGTAAAGGAAGATCAGTCAGAGGGGTTCGAAAAACACCTTGAGCCATTGATCTGTGCACTGGCTTTTTGACCGCAGATCTATGCGCGTCCTTTATCACACATTCCGGACCCCACCCCCCCCCTCCATTAAAGGCAGAATGAACGGGGGGGTCCAGAATCCAATATATATCGTAGATCCACGTGTTGAAACTTGGGTTGTCCAGATGTGCGCGGGTATTATCCGTGATTCCAGACCCCCCCCTTTTTGTTAAAGATAGAATGATCGAGGGGGTTTGGAAAAATATGACCACCGTAGATCTGAGTGCGATTATCTGAACCATTGATATATGAGCGGAGCATAAGTGAGGGTGTGGAGAATACATGCGCCAAAGAACTTAGGATAAGTGCATTTCACGGGTTTTTTCCAAGGCTTTTCATGTATACACCACCATGGGGCTAGACCAACACCATTTTTAAGCATCTGAAACATGGTGCAACATTGATCATCCAGTTGGTTTTATTTAAATAAAGCAACTAGCCTATATTCTAACCTAGCTTCCTATGGAAATTAACCCAGATTAGACCGTTGGGCTAAGAACTTACTCTACCCTGGGGCTATCTGACCAAGATTAGATAGTCTGGCCAAATTTATTCACTAATCTAACCTAGATACTTTGGCTAAGATTAAGCGGTTTAGCCAAACTTATTCACTAACACTATCAACATCAATTTTAAAAAAAGAACTTGGCCATGCTTGAAAGGTATGGACCAAGTTACTATTATTGCATGGGGCTTTATTGAAATTATTTTATGCCCTCTTTTCTTTTTCTTTCTTTTCAAATTATTTGCAGAATGAAAAATCATTTGTCAACAAAAACACTAGAGAGAGATAATATTCCAGTCACCAGTTGATCTTATAACTTATAGGGTGATAACAACGGCTCCACCTGGGGATGGTACTTTCCCTGTGAAGTGTCAAGAATCCTAGTTCCTGATGTTCTGAAATTTTTTTCCTAGTCACCTTCGTTGATTGATTGGTTTTATTCTCAAAAAATGGAAGAACAGTGGTCAGTGGCTTAGGGCCTTCTCTTCGAGCTTCAACCAACTGACTAAAGTTATTCACTCAGAAAATGTAGGTGAAAAATAAAGATGGTATGTACAATGGAGGGGGTAACCTCAAGTCTCTACTGAGGTGGTAAATAATGCTTCAACATTCTTCCATTTACAGGTCCTCCTGTAAAATCTGTCCCATCAACATTGTTTAGCAAGAAAGTGTTGTTTCCTATGAATGCTTGAATCATGTATGGTCCCTTCCATAGACTATCGAATTTTCCATGCTTTCCCTTGTCTTCATTTCAAGCGTCCCATCTTAGCACCAAATCTCCTAGCTCAAAATCATCTTCCTTGGTTCTTTTGTCAAAAATCTTCTTGATGCTTTCTTGGACTACCTGAGTCTTGTTGAATACCTCTTCCCTAGACTACTGCAAATGGATCATCTGATTGATCCTTCTTTGTGAGTCGTTTGGCTCGGCTTGTATGTCTTGAAGCAATTTCATGACAGGGACTCCTAAGGAAGTGGGAAAAACTGTTTCTGTGCCATAGACTAGCTGATATCGTGACATACCGATTGACCTTTTGGTGGTCATCCTGTTAGCCCATAATGCGAGCACCAACTTGTTATGCCATGACTTCTTGTTTTCCTGCAACGTCTTCTTGATGATGTTTACCAGGATTTGGTTTGAGGATTCCACCAGCCCATTCCCTTGAGGATAGTAAGATGTGGGATGTCCCAAACCAATATGATACTAGTTGCAGAAATCTATGAGTTTCTTCGTTAGAAAATAAGTTGCATTATCAGTTATAATCTTTCTAAGACATCCAAAGTGAGACAAGATATTATTTTCAAGGAATTTAATAATAACATAATCAGTGGCTTGCCTGCTTGGTACTTCTTTGATCCATTTCGTAAAATAATTTGTGGCAGTAAGAATCCACCTATGTTGGCCTGAAGAAGGGGGATGTATTTCTCCAATGAAGTCCAATCCCCATTGCTGGAAAGGGGCTTCAACTGAGATCGGTTTCAGGGGTAGAGGAAGGAGTTTCCTTTTTCCTTCAAAAAACTGACATTGATGACATGAAGTCACTTTATGATGTACATCAGCAAATAGGGTGGGCCAATAGAATCCATCTCTGAGGATTTTGTTGGCTATAACCTTCCAGTTCAAATGACCACCACATTCTCCTGCATGAAATTCTTGTAACACTTTGTCAGCTTCATCTTTCAATAAACAATTTAACAGAATACCTCCAGGATCTTTCCAATACATATTGCCTTCTAGAATGCAAAATTTTAATGCTTTCAACTTCAAAAACCTTGCTTTAGTCTTAGTCAAACTAGGGGGAGCTTGTAAATTATGCAAAACAAATATTAGGTCTGCATACCATAGAGATTTGAGAACTACCTCTATCATGCTAGGAGTCACCGTCTCGCCCTATTCATCTGCTGCAGCTAAGAAATTAATGTCAAGAGCATGGAAATTTGATTCAACCATTAATTTTGCTAGACCTTGACCTTTAATTAGTTTCGTAGGCTTAATCTCTATGTCATATTCTAAAATGACAACAATCCATTTTCCTCTTCTTCCATCCGGATTGTCCTGGGTCAAAATGTCTTTTACTACCGCATTTGGAACATATGCAATGGTGTGGGAATGGAGAATGTATACTCTAAAATATTTTATGGCTTTTACCAAGGCAAAAGCTTGTTTCTCCATTATCTTATAATTCAAAGTGGCATCTCTTAATGCTTTACTGAAGAAGGCTATGGGCTGTTCATACCCTTCGCTATTCTTCTGTAGTAATACTGTTGTAATGGTATGTTCGGAGGCGAAAGAAAAAAGATAGAAATCTTTGGTAAAGTCAGGACTGATCAAGATGGGGGCCTGTGTGAGTGCTCATTTGACTTGTTCGAAAGACTGCGTAGATTCGGTGTCCCATTTTATTTTTACATTCTTTTTTAACATATTTGTAATGTTTCTGAGGAGCTCAGCCAGATTGGGTATGAATCTTCGTAGAAAGTTTATTTTTCTGATAAAAGAATGTAATTATTTGATGTTTCTTGGGTGTTCTAATTTTTGTATGGCTTCGATTCTGATGGGGTCTATTTTGATTTCGTCCTTGGAGATTATGTGCCCTAGTAGTTTGCCTTCCTCTAGTCCGAAAAGGCTCTTCTTCGGATTTAAAGAAATCCCAAATCTCCTGCATTTCTCAAAGACTCATTTGATATCTCTCAGGTGCTCGTCATCAAATTGGGAAAACACAGTTACATCGTCTAGATAGATGACAATAAATTTACCTAACTCTTCCACAAAGGCGATTTCCATCGCTCTCTGGAAAGTGGATCTAGCGTTCCTCAAACCGAAAGGCATTTTCACATACATGAAAGTTCCCCATGGTGTAGTGAAAGCGGTTTTGACTTGGTCATCTGGGTGAACGAGGACCTGATTATAACCCGAGAACCCATCCAACAAAGAGATTCGACTGGATCCGACTACCCTTTGTAGTATGTGGTCCATTTTTGGCAAGGGGTAATTGTCCTTCAGGGAGACCTTATTTAGATTTCGGAAATCAATGCACAACCTGATTTCCCTAGATTTCTTACGTGTTGGGACCAAATTTGAGACCCATTTGGAAAAACGCAACAGGACTATGATTTTGGCATCGTAAATTTTTTTGATTTCCTTTTCTATCAGGGGGAGTAACTTGGGATTGATTCTCCTAAGTTTCTGTCTGGATGGTTTTTGGTCTTCTTTTATTGGAATCCTATGTTGTATGATGCTGGTATCATAAGCTTTCAAATCCTCATAGCCCCAGGAAAACACATCTGAATATTCCTTGAATACCTCAATGTAATTGAGTTTTTGCTCAGGGGGTAATGATTTGGACAATTTGACCATCCCGAGTTCCTCTTCTGTCCCTATATTACAATCTTCTACTTCTTGTCCACTGGCTTCGATTTTCGGTTTTTTGGCTACGTCGTTAAAATCAAATAAGTCCTCTAAAGGAACTAGACCCCTAGGTAAAACATCACTTTTCAAATGCAAAATATCGGTCTCCATCTCATCATCACCTAATTCTCCTGAATCTACGCTATTTACACTATCATTTTCAAAATCAGATCTTCTTACATTTTCATCTTCATTCTCTAAATCTATATTTGTACATTCAAAATCATTTTTACAATGCAGAAAGTTTTCTATTTGATCATCATTACCAAACACTTGCCAGTACCTGATATTGTCGGGAACAGTTGGTCCGCACTTCACCTCTACCGTGCATGGGTGAGTCGAGCGAAAAGGAATCTTACATGTGGCTACTAATGTAGCCAATCCATCTGCCAAAATGTTATGTGAAACATCTAAGGGCATCAAGAACAACATTCCTATAAGCCCTAAGACGGGGATGTTTCACAACATACTCACCTTTAATTTTCTTGATTATTAACTCAGAATCACCTCTTACCATAATCTATTTGGCACCAACTCTTTTCAAATGTTTCAGACCGAGCATCAAGGCTTCATACTTGGCGATATTGTTAGTGCATTAGAAATTTAATTTGTAAGAATGGTTTTCTGAATACCTAGTTCTGTGATTGTGCAGCCAAACTCCCACTCTGGCTCCTTCTTTGCTTACTGCTCCATCAAAATCCATGCTCTAGAAATCTGTCGGTAATTCTTCAGTTATCACGTTTTTATTTCTTTCTATCTCGATGATTTCTTGGCCTTCATCCAAACCAGATGTATCTTCTCTCAGTTGAGTGTTTTTCTCTTTTGTGTCACCATCGTTATATAGGATAAAAGAATCCAAGTCAGAATGCACGGAGTAAAGAGGATAGTTGTGCGGTTTTTCTTGGCTACTGACCATGTATTTCATCAATATTTCTCTATATAGCCTTCTCTGTTGCCCGAAAACTGGGATAGTGGCATACGACATATCCAGCTACAGGGTACCTCTCAACTTAGCCCCCCAATACCGGGATAGAAACATTCCATACTTCGGGGGGATGTCTGCAA
Organism: Picea sitchensis; assembly: GCA_010110895.2. NCBI lineage: Eukaryota > Viridiplantae > Streptophyta > Pinopsida > Pinales > Pinaceae > Picea > Picea sitchensis. Next base: position 29,343 of record SNQJ01S0071054.1, read on the forward strand.
CTACTACATCCATGACCATGCTCTTTGCAGAAATCTGAACCAGGGTGATACATAGGTCCTTGATCAAACCAATACATCTAACTTTACTACAGTATAATGAGTGTAAATCCTTGTAAGGTCTGGTGACCTCCAGTCCCAGTTTCTCCATCACTACTTTAGGCATCATATTATGGGAAGAACCTGAATCTAGCATAGCATTATGCAAGATCAGGTCATGTATATTTAGACTGATGTAAAAAGGAGTGACAACACCATTATCGGCTTGGCCATCTACTTCAGGTCTGAACAGAAGTTGAGGTTGATCATCTGTAAGGTTCACAATGTCTGAATGTTTTGTTGATCCAACGATTAAGGCCTTCATACCTATATTAGGTTCAATGGTCAACGCTTTAATCACCTGTGAACGATAAGCGTCTTTGTTCATCAACTCGGAAAGTGGAATGGGAATTTTTACTTTGGCTAATTCCCCTTCGAGGTTGAAAGGTGTAGGGGCTCTGCTTTGGCTCATCAATTCTGGTTTGTCTACCACATTCTTCTGGTCAGAAGTACTTGGTTGATTAATTGATGAATCTTCAGGCTACGACGATCTTTTCAGAGTAGTAAGGTTTCTTTTTGCTGGAACTTTGGCATTACTCTTCTCAAGAATCTTCTCAGCAGATGGCTCAGAGGATTTTTTGGTTTCAACTACCTTCTCCATTTCAATCATATTTTTTGGGGAAATTCCTTCTTACTTTTTACTTCACAGATTGTACTACCGATGTACCTCCAAAATGGCATTTTTAAATGCTTGTTGTTCGACATCTTCAGCTTCTTCACTTACTTTTGTTTTATTGAGAAGAAAAAGTTCTTGCTCTTCTTGGGTAAGGAAAATAGCTTCGTTATCATGAATGTCGATGAGATTTATGTGAGTATCCTCTAGTTCCTCGATCACTTTCTCTCCTTCATCAGCATAATTTTCTTGTAGGGGAGGTCTGATCTGTTGATCCAAACCTCTCTCCTCTCTTTGATCCCTAGGATCTCTCTATCTGATTTGAGGAGGGTTTCTCCTGAAGTTAGGATTCTGAACTTGAGGAGTTGGTGGGTTTTCTCTCAGAGGATTTCTTTCTGATACAGTAAGTCTTTCCATTTCTCTGGCCAAGGAATCAAATTTGGAATCGGAGGTTGATGTGGAAGGTTCCTCTTTAATTGTGACTCTCCTCTCTGACCTCTATCATGCACTTTTTTCCAACAAATTGGCCTCCACACTTATTGCGCTTTTCTGCATGTCTTCCGGGGTGGTAGAATTTCTTTCCCTTAGTTGGTACGACATATCGGTGTCAAAACCATCAGGGAATTTTATCAATGCCAATCCCTATGGAGGTTTGATTTCGGCTCGGATTGTGTTGTACAGGTTATTGAAACAAGTGAAGTAATTTTGTACTGTCTCACCTTGATTTCTTCTAATATTTTCGTATTCTGACAATATTTGGAGAGGGTTTTTATTTACCTCCCATATGTCTAGAAAACTCCTTTGAAATGCGGTAAGGTCAAGGACTGAAGCGGCACGTAAACCTTTATACCATTTCTTAACGTCACCTCTCAAACTTTGTGCAAACAATCTCATTTGAACGTCAGCCTCATCTACTTCATGCAAGTCAAAATAATCATTCATTTTATCAACGTGTTGTTGGGCGTTCAAAGGTCCTATTCCATCGAACTGTGGGAGTCTTGTTTGATAGTCTTGGGGCATAGCATGAAGAGGCGCGACCAACACCAAGGGAGTGTATCTGGATGCCATGATAGGTGGACGAGGTGGGATAACAAACTGGATGATAGGCGAGGTAGCGACCGAAGATGAGGACGAGGAGGGGCTGGCTAGCACTGAGGGAATGGTTTGAGGTTTAGAAGTGGGAGATAGAACTTCAGGAGTCCGGGGTTGCAAAACGGTTGGGTCCAAAATGATTTCAATCACAAAACTATCGGATCTTGTTCTAACCCGGCTTTGTTTGTAAAGGGTGCCAAAGTCACGGTTTTGAAAGGTAATGAGCCTCCGCGAAAAGGAAAAGGACTTATGAAAGGGAGTATGACTTACTGAACCTTCAACAACAGTTTTTTTCCTAAGCAACTGTTATGGGTTATCTGTTACTATCGCAGGTTCTGGGTCTGGATGAGATTGAGTATAAGCTTTCTTGGGATCTAGATTTCTTTTTGACTTATATATATATACTTTTTAGTTTTATGAGTCTGAAAATAATATGTACAAATTTTGATCAACCTCTAAACATTACTTTCTTCTCAAATTTAAAATATTTCAGGAACAAACTTTTCTTCTAGGGAAAAGAAAACGTGAAGCTATAAATTTTTAGTTTTGTTCGTCCCCAGTGGAGTCGCCACTATGTTAGCGCTCTATAAATTTCCTAGAGGTTGTTTGAAAGAAGAAATCTACGAGAGGTAAATTTAGCCAACCACTTTTGAAGCTGGGATCTAGCCCTTCCAACTTCAGAGAGGGATCTCTCTATATGATTTAGGTATGTTTCAATTTTTTTTTAAATATTAGGCTAGGCAAATAAATAATTTGGTTTTGTTGTTTTAATGTTTGTCAAGTTGGCTGAGATAATTTACACGTCCTTTGTGCTATGGGGTCTATGTCGTAAAAATGAAATTCTAACCAGAAAAACAAAGAAAACATTTCACAGGGTGAGATAATATAATCATTGGATTCTTTAGTAGCATAAATGAGGAATAGCAGAAAATATGAGAAAGACAATTACAACAAAGAAGCAGTTAAGAATTTATTTATTGTAAGATGAGAAGATAAAACACTAAAATATTTTAAGTCAGAAGCAAGGTATACGAGATAAATCTTGCAGTGTTCGTTACTTCCAAAGATTAGATTTAGAAAACAGTGTGATAACAAAGCGAGAATAACATTTAACTTAGAGAGAAAAACATCACCAGTGATTACACGCAAGAATCCTGTAAAATGCCTCTTTGTATTAATGGGAGATCTCTTCAAAAATATTACAGTCTGATAACTTGCAGGGCGTGAAGATCAACAAACCTCAATACTTCGAAGGATGAAGTATTTATAACTCAAAATTAAAAACCATCCTGTCATCAAAGATCAAGACGTGGTAAATCTATTTTTAGCCTAACTAACTTAACAAATTTTAGAAATCTAGTAACTGCTTGATGATGTGTCAAAAATACATGTTGTTTTTTGGGTGGATTATTGGTGAGGCTTCTGCACAACCTCATTTGACCAGACAAATGACTAGGCTGGGACAACTCATCTGCTACTCGATCAAAGTGTTTGGTTCCCATACTGTCTGGTTTGCAAATTTCTCGACTTCAGGCCTAGATTCATGGACATAAGGGATATTCTTGTTTTTCACCCTCATCTTAGAGATACTCCCACATGGGTGGTAGTGCCATGAGAAAATCGTGACGGACTTCATTTCTTTCAGCAGCTTGTCTTCTTCCTCTTCGGTGCCATGATTGTTGCAGATGAAAGAGCCAATCTTCTCTTTGATTATGAGATGTTGTTTTTTCTTTAGAGACACAAAATGAATATCATCAGAGTTTATCATCTGCCTTATGTACTCCAGACCAAAAATTCTGACAGACAGGTATTTAGGAAGCTTATACGGGGCCAAATCACACCCATATACTCTGATCTCAGTGTGATCTTGGTATAAATACCAATCACCAATCTTGGTGTGATCCGAAAGATGCAGGATCCTTTGAACTTCATCATTAATCCTAGGCTCGGGCCTGCCGCTAACCATACTTACCACTAGGTGATAGAATTGCTCGATGAACTGCTTGAAACTGAACTCTATGGAGTTATGCTTGAGAAAGGAGGTCCATGTGGTCACTGCCTAGGGTCTACCATCTCCATCCATCTTCTGCATGGAAAAAGAAAATTTGTCCACTTGGAAGAAAATTAACAAGTACGCCAGTATGGAAGAATACTGGAACATGCCTTCCGTGGCAAAATTGACAAACTGTTCATGAATATTGTTCGCCAGGAATGTGCTAAAGTCGAACTGGGTAGTGGGCTTCTCATCAGTGGAGAAAATGGATAAAAATCCCAGAATGGGTTCATCTACCCACTGATCCGAATAATATCCCAATAAGGCGCATAGGGACGGGGTGATCTGGTTTCCTTTGGTCGAAAACATGGAAGAAGGATAAGGGGGATTTGTAGTGGGGAATTGAGCAGATGGTGGGAGGAAAAGCTCAAATATTTGAGCTCTTTGGGGGAAAGTCATCTTCTGGTATAATTCAGTGAGAATTTCAAGGTTAAAAGGTGATGCGGAGTCAACACGGGGCATTTGCATCATTTGGTCGATGGTTTCAGGCACAATGAGGAAAAGAACCTCTCCAGAAGAGGAAACGATGCATGTTTTCTCAGGAATGTAGTGGGCTTGGCACTTGAGGGAAAATTATGGAAAAGGGTGAATCTGAGGAAAGAGATATAGGGGTAGGTTGGACTCCCAGAGTCCAATTTCATCACTCTGGTCCAAGAAAACTTCTTTGAGCCAGGACTGAAGGTCTGCAAAATCGAAATCGCACTTTGTATTTGTGATTAAGTGATCTTTTTCGACCAGTGGAATCTTGTCAAGGTCGACAGGAGGTGGGAGAAACAGATTATCCTCTCCTTCTGATTGTTTTGACTTTGGCGCCATTACTGCAACAGTACCTGCAAAAAAAAAAAACATTAGAGGGGACGACTGTAGGTGGGGGAGACTGACAGAACAGAGAAAAAATGTGAAAAAAGTTCTGGTGAGATGAGTGGGTAAATGGTGAAAGAAAGAAGAGTGAGGGTAGTTTTGAGTAAATGGGTGTCCGTTGGGCGCGGGGGATAGTTCAGCTAGTTAATGGATAGATTATCCAGTAATAAATGGCCAACGAATTACTTAGAGTGTGAGATGGCAGGTGACAGTGACCGAGGAATACGGATGGGTGAAGTGGCGGTTACTGATTGGGGTAAAAATCATGGTGGGGGGGCTTGCCACGAGTGAATGGGGGGGAAAGACTGACAAAAATTAAGGGATGTGACTCATTTAGAAAGGTGGATGGTGACGTCAAGAGGTGATGAAGGTATGTCAGAGAGTAGGAGGTGGTCGGACTCAGGACCAATAGATTGATGCCACGTATAGATAGGGGACCGCCAGAGGAAAGATTCCATTTCGCAACCCCCCCCCCCGAGCTAAAGGCAGATTAGTCGGGGGGGTTCGAAAAACACCTTGAGCCATTGATCTGTGCGCTGGATTTTTGACTGTAGATCTATGCACGTCCTTTATCACACATTCTGGAACCCCCCCCCTCCATTAAAGGAAGAACAGACGGGGGGGTCAAGAATCCAATATAGATCGTAGATCCGCGTGTTGAAACTTGGGCTGTCCATATGTGCGTGGGTATTATCCGCGATTTCAGACCCCCCCCTTTTCGTTAAAGATAGAACGGTNGGGGGGTCCGGAAAAATATGACCACCATAGATCTGAGTGTGATTATCTGAACCATTGATATATGAGTGGAGCATAACTGAGGGCACAAAGAATACATGTGCTAGAGAACTTAGGATAAGTGCATTTCACAGGTTTTTTCCAAGGCTTTTCATTTATACACCACCATGGGGCTAGACCAACACCATTTTTAAGCATCTGAAACATGGTGCAACATTGATCATCCAGCTGGTTTTATTGAAATAATCCAACTAGCCTATATTCTAACCTAACTTCCTATGACAATTAACCCAGATTAGACTATTGGGTTAAGAACTTACTCTACCCTGGGGCTATCTAACCAAGATTAGACAGTCTGGCCAGATTTATTCACTAATCCAACCTAGAGACTTCTGCTAAGATTAAACGGCTTAGCCAAACTTATTCACTAACCCTATCAACATCAATTTAAAAAAAAGAACTTGGCCATGCTTGAAAGGTATGGACCAAGTTACTATTATTGCATGGGGCTTTATTGAAATTCTTTTATGCCCTCTTTTCTTTTTCTTTTCTTTTTTTTCTTTCTTTTCTTTTTTCTTTTTTTTCTTTTCTTTTTTTTCTTTTT
>SNQJ01S0071054.1:35446-50938 GCA_010110895.2 Picea sitchensis
TCTTTTTCTTTCTTTTCAAATTATTTGCAGAATGAAAAATCATTTGTCAACAAAAACACTAGAGAGAGATAATATTCCAGTCACCAGTTGATCCTATAACTTATAGGGTGATAACACATTGCAATGGTAGATAATGCATCAAGGAATGTAGAGGTATGAGTGGCCCATGAAGGGGAAGGTAAGGTGGCCTATTCAACAGTTGATTGCGAAGAAGTAGAAGAATATGTTGAAGACGTGGTTGAGGCAAGTAGAAAACCTCAGTGACACAGAGGTGGATATGGTTTACATATGTGAACTAGAAAATGGAGGGATCCTTGATGAGGAGGAAGAGAGATTGGCTTAAGATCTCACAAATTTCCTGGAGGGAAATGAGAAGAGATCACTCAAAGGTCTCGTAGACTGCCAGGAGGGAAGAAATGAAAATTCAGGTTGCCATGTGGGAAAAGAGGAGGTGAGACTGTATTAAATTCTTGAGAACAAAGATGAGAGTTGAGATAAACAAGGACTGCTTACATGAGAGGAGGAGGAGGAAAGAGAGAAGCCTCATCAACATGAATATTCATGTGGGATTTCATATGGTGCAGACCCCCTACCTCAACAGGGTTCTGCAACCTCCTGGTCTCTGGATCGATCTTCTTCTGAGCCGAAATGGCTCTTCGAACTCCTGCCAGAACCCCTTGAACGAATCCACAGGTCCCTTTAATTCCCTAGCATAGGATTTGAGAAAACCTATGCACGCTCTCAACTCTCAGTGCTCTTCTCTGTTCTAAACCAACACACCTTTCGCGTTTCGGGGTTTCAGGACTCCTGCATGCGAGCTCTCCCAGGTTCCTTGTCCCTCCAATTCCTGGTCACTGAATAGCCAAAAAGGGATTAATGACTCTGGGTCCTCCCTTAGCCTCCGTCCATGTGAACACCACTCTGTGGCCACATGCTTAACATCAAAGTGCTACCGGATTTTTGCGATTCAGGGAATCACGATGCAAGCATTCCTCCTGTTCTCTATGTTTCAAAATGTTGAAACCCAAAATAGGGCCTAGCTCCACAGCTCCTCCCTTAAGTCGCTTTTCATACGACCGATCCTATGACCTGGTGCTATTCCTCCAAATGCTTTCAGGTTTTCACAATTCGCGATTTCGTGATTCCGGCTGCAACAATTCTAGGTCCTTCAAAGTCCCGGATACCAAAATGATGAAATCTACATGTGACCATTGTCCACTTTTTGGGATTTCGTAATTCTCAATTTCGTGATTCCAACTGCATACGATTCTAGGTCCTTTGATCTCCCAGACCACAAAATGCCGAAATCTCCCCCATGAGAGATCAACAGTCTAGATTCCTCTTGAACCGACGATCACAATCCAACTGGATCGACGACCCACAACCTTTCGGACTTTTTCCCGAAACTTGACCACTCGCCACATTTCCTCCCTTATGAACGTTGTCAGTCGTTTCGCAATTTCATGAGCCGAGACTTCTTGTCTCACGACTCCTTCTCCTCGAACTCCCGGTGTCCAAATCCCCAATGGGCTTGAATCTTTGACACCTGTCCTCCAAAATGGACGTCCTGATACTTTCGGGACTTGACGAGTCCTCTTCCTTCTGTTGTTACGAGGTTTAAACTTCGCGCACCTTTTCTGGATTCGATGGCTCATGGAAATTCGACACTTCTCCCTCGAAGTTTTTTCCATCCATTCTACCCTTCTGTGCAGCTTCGTAGGGATTAAACCCCTCACACCTTCTTCCAGATCCAATGACTATCGGTCCTTGGTGCTAGATCTTATGGCCCATATCCTTTTTCTTCTGCACCCCCCATGGACTAAACCCCTTGAACATATCCTTGATCCAGCAGCTCTTAGGCCACTGTGCTCTAGATCCAATGGCTTGCACGATTTCGCGAACCGGGAGTTCACGATGCAGCGACTCCAAAATCACTTGCCGCTCCAAACCCTCAACTCCAAAATAGAAAAATTCAAGCGCGAGATCAACGACCCCTGCCACTTCTCTACAGAGTGTCTCCACTGTTCATACATCTCCTCTCCTCGGGTGCTTCTAAAGGATTAAATCCCTCACAACTTGGTGCGATCCTATGGCTCTCGGGATTTCAGCACTTCTCCATGAAGTGTCTCCACCATTCCTTTCAGCTGCTCTCCTGCGGGACCTCCCAGAGGTTAAAATCTGTGAGCCTTCCTCCAGATCCAATGAATATCGGTTCTTTGCACAAGATATGATGACATTTGTTCTCCCTCCTAAGCTTGAGAACTTATTCCTTACCCTTGGAATATTTTCCGAAGTTTCAAAGGCCTCGACCTTCGCTTCTCCTGCGAGCTCAATTCCTTTGGATCTCGCCTATGTTCTAGGAACGTTGTCCCTCCTAAACTTCGTTCTCTTAGATATTTACTCCTGCACACACTTTGCATTTGAGGATCTCAAATAACTCAGATTCGAGAAGTTTTCTTGAAAAGAAAACTCCTTACGCCCACCTGGCATTCTCCTGCTCGACGCACACCTTGCGGAACCTACAGAGTATTCAACAACCCTATGCGTGTCTTCTCCTAGACACTTCTCTTTTCTCCGAACTTGAAATAGAGTTCCCTAGTGCACTTTATGCACTCGCTCGATGCCCTCTTGGCAGATCTCTACAAAACCTTCATTAGTTTTGTCTTCCCTGAACTTGAGACAGAGCTCCTTCCTGTGCACTCCTTGCACCTCTGCTGATGAAGGTTCAATGCTATCCCTCTTGAGCTTTCCTGAGGTTGTCTCACCTCTTTCAATGCACACCTTATAGACTATGTGCACTCCTTGCACTTGGAAACTCCAAGTCAGGACGAAATTGAAACTTATGAAATACTTCACCAGTTATGCATTTAAACATGAAATGCATAAAAACATGTAAACATCAAACATACAGTATGTAGGAAAAACTACTTTTCTATTAATCTGCATGTCTATTCAAATATTTACAAAGACTGGAATGTAACAAGTCTTAGCTCTCTCTTGAGACCTCTCTGCTCTAGTCTCTCCTCCTAAGTCTCTACTCTAATTTATTAATTACAAAATGAGGGCTCCCATGAGCTTATCCTCAACCACCGTCTCTGAGCTATCGCTATCACAGAGCAGCTCCTACGGCTACATTACATAAATGGATGCCCAGTCCTGACTACGTCATGGGCTTGCTGCAGACAACCATTAAAGGAAACCTCAACCACTACATGTACAAAGGCGTGGTCTGGCATTAAAAGCCTTACAACATTTATTGAAATTTTTAATTTCAAAAATTGAGAGGGCTGCGCCTCTCCCTTTCTCCATTATATGCACGCTGGATGTGTTGGCTGACTGGAACGCTGCTAACATGGAGTGATGCTCCTGCATCATACTCCTCAATTGGAAAAATCATGGTCTCCTGATCATGAGCTCCTCTTCTCTAGTGTTGAAATCCACCTGGATCCCAAACTTTCCCTTGGAGCTATCCATCTTCTCCTCTGCTTCACTATTGCTGCTACTGCTGCCCTACTTCTCTTACAGGCTCCCTTCTGGTTAGCTTCTCGTTGTTGGCAGTCTGTGCTGCTGAAATCAACATCAGCCTTATGATTTCTTCAATTACCTCATCCAGCTGCTTTAGTGGCTGGCTCTCCTTATGCAGTCTCCTCAGCTGCACTTCTTCCCATCAAATGGGTCGATTAACTATATCTCCCATGCCATCTTTTTCCTTTATGGCCTCAACTTGCCATCCTACTACAAAATTCAGCTCTATAGTCTTATTTTCTTGACTGACCTGCTGTTCAGTCACCTTCTCTGACAGATTATCTTCTGCCATTTCCCCTTGTGCTAGTTGAATTCCAGCTTCCTCCAGCTGCTCCTCAGACTGGAATTATCCTTCATCTCTGTTGCACGCCTCGACACTGCAGTTATCATCTGTTCAGATCCCTAGCTAAAAATTCTGATCGCTTCCTCAGAATGCTCCTCTGCTAACATCTACATGATTGTCCCCTCGTGGAAGCCATATACTAGCTCTGGATTGTTCAAACAATCCTCCAACATCTCTAACTCCATTTCCCATGGAATGAGCATCTTATTTGCATGCTCCTCTTCTGTTCGGGCAAACATTAGTGTCTACTCCTCCTCTCCCTCTATGAAAGTCATTGTTGGCTATCCTTCTTCTATTGTTGCTTATGCAACACATACTCTAGCCTCAACTGGGTTTCTTGGGATGAGTACTTCAATTCCCCTAATGATCAGAATGTATTTCTGACCTTCCTTCGTCAACACTCCTTGTTGATCTGAAGTCTCCTCTGAGGTCATTCGACTTTCACATAACCTCATATTTTCCCCCTTGCCCACTTAGCATCCTGAGAATTTTCTACTGCCCACCTGGCAGTGTATGAGACCGACTGGTCCCATCTCATTGCCCACCTGGAAATTTGAACTTTCACCACTGCCCCCTTGGCAGTATCCGAGACCTTCTACTAATCTCTTCCCATTGCCCACCTGGAAAATTGAAAGTTCACTTCTTCCCACCTGGTAATTTATGCGATCAATCGATCCCATCTCCATCATCACTCCTTGTTGACCCGAACTCATCCCTAAGTTCATGAGACTTTCAGACAGTCTCATATGCTCTCCCTTTCCCACTTGGCAATATGGGATTTCTTCCCTACCCACCTGGCAGTTTACGAGATCTTCAACTAATGTCATACCATTTCCCTCCTGGCAATATCAATTTCCACTACTGTCCTCCCGACAGTCTATGAGATCCTCCAATGATTGCATTTCATTGCCCACCTGGCAATTGGAAAATTCATCTCTGCCCTCCTGGCAGTTTATGAGATTTGAAACTGATCCCTCTTCCTCATCATTGAGGGTTTCTATGACTTCTGGCTCATAGATGCAAACCAGCTCTGTGTCACTGAGGTTTTCAGCATACCTCAGCCACTTCCTCAACTCTTGTTGTCGTTTCCTGGCCAACAACTTTTGAACAGGCCATTTGGCTTTCCTGTTCAGGGGCCATTCGTACCTCCAGTGTACTTTTGCCTCCTTCAATGTCAGTTGTTCCATTCTCGCTCTTATCTCAACAAGTTTCTTGTTAATCTCTGCTTTATTCATCTGCTAGTGGTCTCCCCTTCCACCACGCTCATGGCCTTCAGTATCCATCTTCTTCCCTTTGAATCTTTTGCTGTTGTTACTCTGCAACTGAGAGCATTTACAATATCTCCTACAACCCAACCGACTGTCTATTTGTTGTTGCGTCCGGCAACAATCTCTTCAATCCTCTTCATCTAAAATATACAGATGAAGTCCAGGCTCTGATACCACTTCATGGTATCAGACTATATCCCTTCACAGTCCTCCTCTTGTCTGTGATATGCAAACATAAAATCTGTTGGCTCTAATACCACTTGATGGTGTGTATCAGAGTATTTTCTTTATCTACTCTGCCTCCCTCTGCCTGTAGTCCACAGACATAAAGTGGCTCTGATACCACTTGGTGCAGACCCCCTACATTAGTAGGGTTCTGCGACCTCCCGATCTCTGGATCGATCCTCTTTTGAGCCAAAATGGCTCTTTGGACTCCTGCTAGAACCCCTTGAACGAATCCACAGGTCCCTTTAATTCCCTGGCACAGGCTTTGAGAAAACCTATGCACGCACTCAACTTTCAGTGTTCTTCTATGTTCTGAACCAACACACCTTTTTTGTTTGAGGGTTTTGGGATTCCTTCATGCAAGCTCTCCCAGGATCCTTGTCCCTCCAACTCTCAGTCATTGAAATGCCGAAAAGGTCTTAATGACTCTAGGTCCTCCCTTACCCTCCGTCCACGTGACCACCACTCTGTGACCACGTGATTAATGTCAAAGCGCTACTGGCTTTTTGCGATTCGAGGAATCACGATGCAAGAACTCCTTCTATTCTCTGTCTTTCGAAATTTTGAAACCTGAAATAGGGCCTAACACCACAGCTCCTCCCTTAAGTCGTTTTTCATATGACCAGTCCTGTGACTTGGTGCTATTCCTCTTAATGCTTTCGGGTTTTCACGATTCACGATTTCGTGATTCTGGCTGCAATGATTCTAGGTCCTTCGAACTCCCAGATCCCAAAATGTCAAAATCTACCTGTGACCACGGTCCACTTTTCGGGATTTTATATTTCGTGATTTATCGATTTCGGCTGCAAACGATTCTAGGTCCTTCGATCTCCCGGACCCCAAAATGCCGAAATCTCCCCTTTGAGAGATCAACCATCCAGATTCCTCTTGAACCGACGATCACGATCCAACTGGATCGACAACCCACAACCTTTCGGGATTTTTCCTGAACCTTGACCACTCAGCACGTGTCCTCCTTGATGAACGTTGTCGGTCGTTTCGCAATTTCGTGAGCCAGGACTTCTTTTCTCACGACTCCTTCTCCTCAAACTCCTGGTGTCCAAATACCTGATGGGCTTGGATCTTTGACACCTATCCTCCAAAATGGATGGTCCTAATTCTTTCGGGACATGATGAGTCCTCTTCCTTCTACTATTACGAGGTTTAAAACTCATGCACCTTTTCTGGATCCGACGACTCACGGTAATTTGACACTTGTCCCTCAAATTTTTTGTCGTCCGTTCTACCCTTCTGTGTGGATTCCTAGGGATTAAACCCCTCGCACCTTCTTCCAGATCTGACAGCTATCCATCCTTGGTGCTAGATCTGACGGCCCAGATCCTTTTTCCTGTGCACCCCTGTTGACGGGCGAAAATGAACGCTCGCCAAATGGAAGAGTGGATCCGGTCCAGGGTTGTCTAAATAACCCAAGCCGTTTGGGATGATCCACCCTGACGGGTTTAGCGGCTCCGTTGGCCGATCTAAGTCCTAGGAAAACGAAAGAAAAACTAACTAAAAGAACTAATCTAAATGAAAAACAATAATTAAAGAAAACTAGAAACGAATCTGAAATAAATATATACAATTTACTGTCTAATACTATAATAATTCTATGAAATTAAACATTCAACTATCAACAGAATTAGATCTTAATCACAAATGTACAATATTTACAGATTACAGATTTTACATGAAAACCTGCTAAAATCATTTGTGAGCTGTCCTGTGACAGCAAAACTATTTTTTTATTTTATAATTTTATGAGAAAGAAATAAAATGAAAATTAACTAAGCTGGGCAATTAAAATAATAATCCTAACTATAAATCTGAACTATATATATCTATCTAGACTACTCAAATAACACTAATAAACTAACCTGTAATAACGCTTTCCAATTTGTCCTGTGTAAAGGATCCAGTTCAGTTGTTCGATGGGAGGAAACCCGCACCAGATTCCCTGCAAGCTTCTTGTAAACAGGAAGCAGCAGTGCTCTTTTGAATATCAATAACAGAACAAACAAGACATAAAATTGACAACAATCTTATGATTTACAAATCGTCACATTTAGATAAATCTGTGTGCAAAGATTTGTACAAAATGATTCATTTAAAGAAGAAGGTAAACCTTTAATTCCTTAAATTGAAACAAAGAAAATGTTGTACTTTTTAAAATAAGAGAGATCAGATATGGACAACACATAAACCAAATCACATCAACCTGCAATGAATCATGATAACTAAACTAGTCGATAATTGATTGCAAACTGATATGAAGAAAACTTGAAATAAAAGTTTGATATATTGAAAGCTAAAGTTGTTACAAGACATCAACTTTCATCCCAGTCTGTATCATCATAAATCCATAGTCTGGTTCTCCCAATAGTGATGATCTGGGAATAAAACATCCCTGTGGGAATTATCAAAGCAGTTTACAAAAAATATGGGAATAATCTCCCAAGTCCCTATTTTTGACTAAAGATAACGACCTGTAACAAAACTATATCACAAAAGTATCTCCTGAACTGCCACAGCACATCCAATTGGTCATTGAAATTCGCATGCACCTGAAAGTGGACAGGAATAGACAAGTTTAGATGACATTTTATTTCTAAAACTAACAAAAATCTAAATTTTAAGACTAGCTACAGAATCTCACGATTCTATAGCTGGTCTAATTTGCAAACAAAATCGTTTTTAATCAATCCAAAACTAACAGAAATATATTCGAATTATTAAACCAAATCTTTAATCATTAAATCAACACAAAGCAAATCGCTCATGCCAGAAGTAACCAAATCTTTATGCCAATTTGAGACAAACAAAAATCGTGTTCAACCGAATGGTAACAGAGATACATGCAATCTGTTCAACACTTGTTATTACCAATTCAGAGCAGACAGAATCATTTAGACAATTCGAAACCAATGAAATGATTTTCATGAATTAATTTCAATCGACACAAATTGTAACCGATCAAACAAATTATTCATTTAATACAAACGCAATATTTTATGTCGACTCTGAAATTAACAAAATCATTTTTAAATCAAAAGCTAACAGAGCCATATCAAATCTGTCTTTGATACCAATCCAACTCATACAAATAATTATACTAATTCAAGGCACGCAGTATTGTTTGCAAATCAAAACAAAAAGAAATGAATCGAAATAGTTTGGGGCCGACACAATCGTTATGAAAAATCATACCAATCAAAACATAGCTACATGATTTTAGCAAACAAATCTTTTATACAGGTCAAATGCAATCATAATCCAAACAAAAATAATTATTCAAAGCGAAACAACATCGTTTCTAGTAAATCGAAGTCAACAGGATTGTTTTGAATTTATTAAAAACAAACAGAACTAATCGAAATCAAACCCAATCGACTACCCTGATTCAAACGTGCAAAATTGTTTCAAAGGCAAACCAAACCTAATCGAAAACAAACCAATCGTTTATACTAATCTGAGAGAAATAAAATCGCATTAACCAAATCATAGCTGTGTCCGATTTTAGCAAACAAATCTTTTGTACATGATTCATAATGGTACAATTTTTGGTAAAACGAAAATAATAGAGTCGTTTTGAATCTATTAAAAATGAACAGAACTATTGAAGACAAAACCAATCGGTCATATTAATACAAACCAATTTGTAAAACAAAATCAATGTTGAAATACATACCTGGGCATTAAGAAAATGATTCGATCGCGATAGCTTGGAATTGACAAAGGCCGTTACTGCCTCGACATTTCTGAAGACAATNATTGAGCCGGTGGTTTTTTGTTTCTTCTCATTGGCTTGTAGCCTGTCGTTTTCCTTTGACAACACTGTAACTCGTTCCTCTAACAATTTAATATTAGTTTACAAATTTTGAACGTCGGTGTAATAACGTTCAAGCCAGGCATTACATTGTGTGCAAGGTGGTTGATTCGGCATCACAGGCGAGGGTTCTTTCAAGTTACTAGGGGTTTGACTGTGAAGCCCAATTCCTGGGAATTTAGGATCATTTTTGAGGCATGGAGGTAAGTTGGATACATAGTCATAGGGTTCCATAGAGCATAGGCCATGAGAATAGGGATATTCTTCAGTCAAGAAATGTTCAATTTCGGAGTCCGAGTCCTCGCTCAACACTATTGGCTTCTGGTCAACGTTTTGCTTGGGTTTGTTCTTGGCACATCTGGATATCCACCATGCATTCTTCTTCCCTTACTATTGACACCAGTATCACCCTTACCTTTCCTCCTCACAGGATTATTGACGGCCTTAGTATTGTCTTTAGTACATGGGTCGGCCATGGTATCGGGTAGGTCGAGGTCGGGGCAATTCGAGGGTTTGACAGGGGGTAGAAGGATATGAAATGGCACGGATGGCCCAACCAGAGTTTCAGTAACCACAACCTTGTCCACTTGGACAGACTCGGGAGTGGCAAAGCCATTCCTTGATAGGAAGGCTTACCAACTATCACCACTAAGGCTCAAATGGTGGGCGATAATGAGTTTGATCAAGCAGTGATGGAAAAGGCTTCTATCATCTTTCTCACGCTTGAATCGTTTGGACATTTTGTAAAGACTACATAAAAGATAATGTGGCATATTCAGAGGGTATTCTATAAAATTCATCAACAACCGAAGGTGATACAGAAATACCAAGCCATAACGACCTTTGCAGGTCACAAACTTCTTAACAATTGCCAAAAGATCGTGCCACCTGGGTTTGAGGGTAGTAAGAGGCATACCTCTATCGCAACTCACAATATTCCTTGATGTGAATAGGAGCGACCATGGCACGTCGTCTACTTTCGAATTTTTAACCCAACTTTTCCCTGTAGCTGGTAGTCCTATAGCCGAACTGAGGAATTCCTCATTTAGCTCGAGTTGTATGTCTTTGTCCTTAGCCCTGTAACCGTCAAAGGTGAGGGAGAATTGTTGGGCAATCGAAAGGTTAAAACCCTCAAATCTCTGGATAAACACCAGCCAGCCACTATTTTCCAAATCTTCACGGGCATTGTTGAAAAGCAAGAGTGTTTGGCTGCCATTAGGCTCTATACGCACCACAGGTGCCATAGGAAAGGGCACACAGTGAGCAGGGTAAATGCACAAGGGTTTGGTCAGGGTAAACGCTGGAACGGATAACTCACAGACTTCCCTGAAACCAACAGACGTGACCCAGGATAGGAGGCAAGGATTAATGCCAAAGTGTGTGGGGGTGGTTGAACTAGACCAGCCCATGCAAAACAGTCATATCCAAATGTACAACCGACGGCGCATATGGTGATTCAAATCACTATTGCAATGTGTTAAAATCAAATGCCATTCAAACAATTAATGAAAACTATGGTAGGTTGCTTCAAAAATTTGCACAAGCAATAGTATTTGCATGGTTTTAAAATCAAAACAATGTTTCAAAATCATCACCAAGGGTTCGATCATAACAAGTATGTGTTGTATGGTATGATTGCACCAAGGGTCTAACCATAATGTCAATGTGTTTTCATGAAACCAATGCACTAAGAAAATCGATGAAAGACTATAACACATCAAACCAACAATGTATTAAGGACTCAATGATACTCATTATAATATCATCACAATCTTATAAAAATGAAATCATACTAACAACAAAAAATGTCAAATGAGTAAAAGGTTTTAGTGTCTTGCCAACTGTGTGACCATAATTAAATTGGAAATGCAATGAACACATAGACAAGAGTAACCATAATAATCCAGTGACGATTTTAATATTATTGACGTGACTTCGAAATCAAAATTTTCACACTTGCAGTCGTGAAAACGAGAACAAAGGCAGGCGTGCAAATGCGCAAAATAATAGTGTTGTTTTATTCAAAGATTGCGATGAAAATCAAGGGCTCCAAAACACTTGTGTAGGCAGATTATAGAGATAGGATAAAAAGGCGAGTTGGCTGCCAACAATGGCGACACACTAGTAGAAGCAGTTATCTCTGCCAAAGGAACAAATTCAGATTATGATAATGAGAAAAATTCTAGCTCAAAAATAACAACCAGAAAATTGTTTAAACATCATCATTAATCAAATATTCCAGCAGTGTTTAAAGGATAAAAACTGATAACAGTCTTACAACAAGCGAGCCACGATATTAAAGATAAAATCCCCAATACTGTTGACAGAGCCACTGCTTCCAGTAGGCGTCCATAGCCTCGACAGGGTTGCCATTTAACCCACTCTGAAATCCGTATCCTGCCAAGAAGTTCCAGATCAGAATAAAGGACATTTTAAGGTCAAGAGGTTTCATATTTATGAATTTTCATATACCCGACATTGCTTCGCTGCCAGTAGGCCTGTTCAGTACCCAACGAAGTTGTCTTGGCGTCATGCATGCATTTACCCGCTGCTAGCAGACCTGTTCATTATCCCAGTGGGTTTACAAGCACTTCCCACAACTCTTTTATGATTTAATTTTGGTTTTTAAAGCTGTATAATTGAGCGGGGTGACGCTGAAAATCATGATATTTTAAACATATTTTTACAGACCTCAACAACATTTTTTTTTTTTAGAATTGTCCTTCATTAAGATCTAGAGATGGTTTATTTGCAAAAACAACCTTCTAAGGCATGGATACATATTCTAAGGTATTCCCTTAAGGAACAGGGATAGCATAAGAAGATAATGGATGATCATGATAGGCTTTACTGAAAGATCGAAATCAGTTAACTTCTTTCAAACAACAATCTTTTCTCAACACAGAAGTAAATTTCAGAAGTACATAATTGATGTTTACACAATTTTTCTGCAGTCATTTCAGCGAAAGAAATTTCTGTTTTCTTTGTCTGAACAGTTCAGCATGCAGGTATGTGTATTCCAACAACAAAAACTAATAAGCGCAAGGGAAAAATAGAAACCAAAACAGTAAAAGAAAAGAAAACAAAAACAGAATATTTACATAGTATACAAAGGGTTGTCATCAAGCGAAATATCTTTTCAGAGCTTGGCCATTCATCGGATAGGTGTAAGGCTGTCCCTCTAGATTCTGTAACCAGAAAGAGCTAGGACCCAGATTCTCAGCAATTAAAAATGGTCCAAGCCATAAGTTCTGAAATTTCATGTGCTCTCCCTTCCCCTCATGTAGTTTGTCCCACTTCAAAACAAGGTCACCTACTTCGAAGTTCCTATCAGAGGTAGAGTTGGCATCAAACCATCTTTTGACCACTAGATGATGCTGATCTAACTTACGTTTAGCCTGAGCTCTTACCTCTTCTAGTTTCATTAAAGCATTAATTCAGTTTTCCAAAGGGGGACAGTCTTCTTCTTGTATTTTCTGCGATAGTTGTAGTGAGGGAAGACGAATGTGTGGTGGCAGAATTGCTTCCCTACCATAGACGAGAAAAAAGGGAGAGTTACCTACAACAGTTTTTGGTGTTACCCTATCAGCCCAGATTGCGTTTAACAGTGCATTATGCCATTTTTTGTGATTCTCGGATACCGTTCTCTTGATGATTTTAATCAAATTCTTATTTGTTGATTCTACCAATCCATTGCCCTGGGGGTAGTAACTGGCCAAATACTTCCATTTAATTCCTTTTTCTAGAGAGAATTCGCTCATCTCAAGAGACGAAAAATAAGAAGCGTTATCGAATACTAAACAGTCAGGGATACCAATACGAGTAATAATATTCGAATTTAAAAAGGAAATTACCTGATTGATATTCACAGTTCTTAATGTGCCAGCTTCAGACCACTTGGTGAAATAATCTATGGTTGTTATGATAAACTTATGTTGTTGTGAGGATGGAGGATTGATTGGACCTATAATATCAAGGCTGCACTGCTGAAAATGGGAGTCTACTAAAACGGGCTGCAAAGGAAAGGCAGATTTTTGTATCCTCCCAGATGCTTTTTGATAGATAATACACTTACAGCACAAGGCATGGGCATCTCTAAAAAGTGTGGGCCAGTAATAACCAGCTCTCAAAACTTTATGGGCGGTGGTGTCACCACCAAAATTCCCACCAACTTCTCCTGCATACAATTCTAGTAAAACTTTTTCTGCCTCATCTTTCTCAAGACAGCGCATCAGTACACCATCAAAATTTTGATGAAACATAAAGCCATTAATCAACTGAGATGAGGCATATTTTAATCTTAACGCTCTTCTTTTAGTGGGGTCCAAGTGACGGGGGGCTGACCCATGTTCAAGACAGAATTTTATATCGTCATACCATGGACTGATAGAGTTTTGTGCACAACAGATTGCATTTTGATTGTGTTGTCCTAGGTTTGACCCATCGTTTTCTTCTTGCTGTTCTGTTTTTGAATCAACAACTAACTTGCATAACCCTTAGCCTCTCACTATCTGAGCTGGAGTAATTTATATGTCATACTCTTGCAAGGAAGTAATCCAGTTCGCCATTTTTTCGCCTAACTCTTTCTGCACTAACAGATTCCTGACGGCTGGGTAAGGGACAATCATTTTCGTCCTGGATTTCAAGAGATAGGATTGGAAGTGCTTGACTTCTTTGAAAACAGCATAGGCTTCTTGATCTACTGCTGGGTAATTAAGTTCCACACCTTTGAAAGCAAATCTCATAAAGGCAATGGGTAGTTCATTGTTTTCAGGGTTCTTTTGAGTTAAGACGACAACGTAGGAGTGGTCAGAAGCAAATGTGTAAAGTGTGAAGTCTTGCGAAAATTCGGGGCTCATGAGAGAAGGAGTGTCTATTATGGCCTTTTTTATTGAAATGAAAGCTTGATTTTCTAAGGGTCCCCAAAGATATTGTGCATCTTTCTTAATTAAATTCTGTAAAGGTATGACCATTTCGGAGAAACTGGGGATGAATCTCCTGACAAAGTTTATCTGGCCTAAGAAAGACTGCATAGAATTTTTGGAGGAGGGAGGAGGAAGTTTCTAGATGACTTGTGTCCTTTCAGGGTCGATAATCATCCCTTTGCTTGACACAATGAATCCTAAGAGTTTACCTTGTTCTACTGTGAAAATGGATTTTTTAGGATTTAAGGAAATGTCGTATTTACGACATCGCTGTAGAACGACTCTTAAATGAGCTAGATGATCATTTTTGTTTTTTGAAAATACAGTAACATCATCTAGGTAAAATACGACGGACTGATTGATTAAGCCTCAGAAAGAAATGTCCATCGCTCTCTGGAAAGTGGCACCGACATTAATAAATCCAAAGGGTATTTTTCGATAAGCGTAGGTGCCCCATGGAGTGCGGAAGGTAGTTTTAAGTTGGTCTGGAGGAGACATCAGGACTTGGTTGTACCCTGAAAAACCATCCAATAAGGATAGTCTCTCAGAACCAGATACCTATTGAAGGATTTGTTCCATGGGTGGGACAGGGTAGTTGTCTTTATCGGATGCTCTATTTAGGTTTCAGAAATCGACGCAAATTCGGATTTCCCCACTTTTCTTCCGGACAGGGACAAGGTTAGAAACCCATTGAGTGTGCCTAACAGGGAAAATTATCTTAGCATTCAGGAGTTTATTTAATTCTTTTTTAACGGTCAGTTCGAGCTTAGGGTGCATTTTTCTTAATTTTTGTTGAAAAGGCAAGGTTTGGGGTTTCATGGGAATGATGTGTTGTATGATGTTAGGGTCGAAAGTTTTAAGGTCATCAAACGTCCATGCAAAAACATCTTTAAATTCTTTAAACAATTTAATAAATGTGGTTTTTTCTTGTTCAGAACACCCTACCCCTAAATTAATCCACTGAGGATTGTCATTAGTTCCTAAGTTGAATTTTTCATACAATAACGAGGAACTATTGGTTTTACAGTTGACCGATTTTTTGAATTTATCTTGAAGATCATAAAACTTCACTAATCTAACTACGGATTTAGGGATCAAATTTACCATGTCCGATGAAGATTCAGGAGTTCTCGGATCTGGTATTACCGTGAAATCGCGCAAATTGTCATTGTGAGTGCATTCATCAATCACCATGCCTTGGAAGGTTTCTTCCATATGCAGGAAGCTAATGATCTGTTGATCGTCATCAAAGACTCTCCAGTTCGTGATGTTGTCAGGAACGGATGGCCTGAACAACAGTTTGACGGAGAAAGCATTTGGGGACAAGCCTTCTGCAGGAAAGAGTTTGGAAGCTACGTTAGCTAATATATCAGCTTCATA